>JAWLRI010000251.1:844200-855988 GCA_034781795.1 Crypturellus tataupa
AAACTTATCTCCTATTTTATTTTAGCAGGTGAATATAAAAGTAGGCTTTCAGATATGGTCAGAAGCAGTGATTTTAGGAGTAGCATCATTAACTTCTGAAAGCCTAAAAAAGAAACTGGAGACTCTCATGCTTAAATGCTCAATACAGTGGAACATATTCTATTAATCTATACAGTCCATCTTGGCTAACTGTATTGTATTCACTTAGAACATGCTGCTATTTCAGAAGCATTTTAGAAGTTGTTTTGTGGTTAGACGAATTGCTTGTGTGTCCACACATAACATGAAACAACATTTGTTGCAAGGTTAAAACATCTTACATTGGGTTTAATGTCTTGCATGGGATTTATCCTTGTGGGAAGGGAGTTCCTATACCGCGTAAGGCTGACTATAGCACACAAAAATGTGTTAAAGCACAGGAAAGACTACAGGAAGTGTGTGGGGGGGAGGGGGAACCACATACACTTTGGAAACATGGACCTTTAAAATAAATAAATAAATGGTGACCAAATCTGATGTCAACCCTTCTTTAAAGAAGAAAAAGTAACTTCTATTCACCTCTTCCCCTTAAAAAAAAAAATCCCCCCATTCAACAAAACACTGTGTAAATAAGTTATAAAGCTTTCCCTCTGTTCAAGAAAACAATTCTCTGAGGAAATCTGGAAAACACCCTGTCATCAAAAACCCCACTGCACTGCATGAGAAAACATTTGGGGAAAACAAACATTAAAAGCATTTACTTGTGGGCCCTTGCTGAAGCAAATCAGAGTTAAGATAAGGTGTTTCAGCTTGCTGCAAAGCAGATTTATCAAGGGAGGTCACAAGTCTGACTTTAGCAGTTCTGTGCTATAGTTAAAACAGAGAGTTTGTCTTCATTGCTATTTTATCATGGTTTTCAGTAGTAGTAAACACTCCCCACCCCTCAAGACCTTTTAAAAATATTAAACGAAGGGAAGTGTAATACTGGAAGGAGTAAAACATGCAAGACTTTATAAACCAAACCTAATGTTTTGAGAGAATGTAGTCAATCTCATTGCTTTAACAGTTCTTGTAGCTACTGCTATTTTTCATGCATTTCTGAGTTCTTTTGCAGTGTCTTAAGTAAACCTAATAAATGCCTTCAAACTGGCAGTCAAATATACCTAGATCATTCAAATTAGAAGAAAATACTCCAATTTCTTCCACAAAGCTATTTGCCAGATTAAAATGCAGCCACTTGAGGGATGGTCATTAATTCCAGGATTATGTCATTTGACCATAGGGTGTTATTTATAACTGTAAAGAAAACTTATGCCGTGGCTTTTCCTTTGCTCTTTCTCATCCTACTGGACACATAATCCCGTGTCATCACATGATGATTTCCCATGACTCTTCCCCTGGGAAAAAGGGCTGACATGCCAGCTCAGCGGTGCTCAGCCTCACAACGTGCCCTCCAGGTAGGATGATGGGTTTGTGAAGAGCAGAATTGCTTTTAAAAAGTCTGTTACGTACACTCACTGCTACTGCTGGACCAATGAGACACGCTCATTTTATTGCACCAAATAGGATTTTAAGTTGTATATCAAATCTGTAGAATCAGCATGGTAAGTAGAAACTGCGTAAAAGAAAAAAAAACTTTAAGTCATTTTCCAAATATAATAAAAAGCCCAAAAACATTCTCGGGGAGGGAAGGTATATTTTGGAATTTCATTTAGATGTTATCAGCTATAGAGACAATGAGGCTACTATTAAGTGACTGCAGCTGGCAAGGGAACCGAGCTGGCATCTGCAACGCGCAGCCAACTCGGAAGCCAAATCCCAAATCCTTGCTGTTTGTATGGAAATGAGGAAAGAGGACTATGCACATCTGCCCCGGTCCAGCCTGAACTGAGACTGTCATGAGTGAACTGGTGCGGCCTGCTCCACTGACACTGAACCAGGAATACTCCAGGAGCTCTAAAATTTAAACACTCACCTCATTCACAAAATTCCCTGGAATAAACTTCCTCATAACTAATGAAAACTCCATGATAAATGATGTTCCCAGTTCTAGGCACACGGCAGCTAGCCAAAGGAAGGACAACCTTACGCAATGTACAAGAGTGCTCTTTTCATCAAGCAGAATTTCACATGGAATAACGTTGGTTGTCTTTCACCTAAAAATCACAGAGATTTCAACCTTGCTTAGTTAATGAGCCAAGAACGGGTGTGAGTCTGTCTCTACCTGAAAGTCCCCGTCCTGGGAGGCAGCTGACGCCTCCCACGGGTTAGATAACCAACAGCCCATGATGAACAGGACTTGGGAGCTTCCACTCTTCCCCTTCCTCTTTCTGGGCCGCGGCCTCCGGGCCCCGTAGCAACAACCGCACCTTCCCCCTTGGCCTCCTGTAGGCGAGAGCCGCTCTGTTCCGGCCTCATGATCAGATGGTCCCCGCAGGAGCCGCGGCTCTGCTGCCGACGGCATCTGCAGTCCCCGAGACACAGATCTCCCAACCTTTTGCAATGCCGGTAAAGCAATCAGGTAAAAATAAAGCAGTCCTTGGCAGCTGCAAGATACTTTCACACACTATCAACCTCTCCCAGACTCACTTGTCTCCTTATTCCACAGGTGGAGAGGACCGAGTTGTGAAAACCAAGTCTTTTGTACCAATGATCAAGATCTCCAAAAGCAAATTTGAGTCTTGCTATGCAGCCACGGCCTCCCAGCATCAGCAGATCCTAAACCGTGCCACACTGGGGAACAGAGCTCCACAAAGCAGTTAACTTGCCCATTTCTAACTAAATAGGTCACAGGCAGATAGAGCGGCGCCAGCCTGGTGGCCTGCGCTGGCAAACAAAGCCCCTATTGTGCAGGGTCACCCACGGAGGGGGGGACAGAAAACATCTTGGAAATGTCTGGAGGAATTCACCAGAGGAAAACAGCGCAAGGTTTAGTAGTATTTTCCCTACTCTTTAGCTTTCCCCTACTCTTAGTATAGATCAAAATAATCAGCCTCGAAGGACTTTTGGACAAAAATAAAAATAAGAACAATTTGCTTAAAATGACTCTGTTGAGGCAAAGCATGTGGGAAGGTCCAGAGAGAAGGGGACAGTAAAGCTATCTGCTGAAGTGATAAGGCTTTATCCAGAGGCTACACTAAATTCTTCTTCCAAGGCAATAAAAATGCTCTCAGATGAAGATGTTAACACTTGAAATGTTCTTAGTTTTCAGTATTCTGTGGTTTCTGCAGGGAGTATCCAATCTTCAATTTTGAGACCTGGCACAGAGAATGAAAGCAGCAGGAGAAGTCTTTCACCAAAAAGGGGGATAAACCTCGGCAGCGCGTCCGTCAGACTCTTGGGCTGAGCAACCGTCGTCCAAGCGACCGCATCTTTCTGAGCAACAACAAAACCTTCTCAAGCAATCTGCCATCCGTCAGCTTTAAAGCTCCAAGTTGTTTTACAAGCACATGTAACAGCTCGCGGGAGCACCTGCCTTCGCTCAGATTACTCTAGGTGCAGACTGAAGGGGCGTCTGCCACCAGGAGCACTCTGCAGCACAGCAGAATTTCCCAATTCAGTCCTTAAGTCCAGACCCAGCAGCCTTTTACTAGAAAAACTGTGATGTGCAAGAGAAATGTTATCACCACAAGCCACTCGGTTTTATTTTTAGGAAGCTAACACATTTCCTCATCTCCCATGGTCCTTGGCCGATGAAGAGTTAGGTCGCGAAAGACAAAAAGCAAAATAGTTTGAGGAGGAAAATTGTTTCCATTTGGAAAACAAGCACATAGGAAAGTCATTTGGCTTATGTTAATTTGCTACGTATTCCTCCCATGTGTACAGCATCATAAACTCCAACTGGTTACACAGGTCCCTGAAGAATTTGTGCATGCTTTGCAGAATGAAAATCCAGAGTTCTCCCACTCACTAAAACCCCGTGCCCAAATAACGGAGGTATTTATCTAGATGCAACAACCAGCTAAGCCTACCCGCCCTGCTTTTCTGTGTACGTCGAATTGTAAAATAAATAAGCAAGGTGACTTGCTGATTTGTTGTAGAACACACCCTTTAAACACACCATTTAAACCACCCTTGTGCTCAGTGCTTTTTTTTGTAGTTCAATAAACTTTCTATCGTCCTCTTGCCAAGGAGAAATGTGGTCAGTTTTATACACAAGGGCAATTGCAGAAAATAAAACAAATCCCACAGAAAACCCTTCTAACTTTTCAAGAATCTACTCCCTGGACAGAGTGTGGAAATCCCTTCTCAGCGATGGGTGGATACATCCACGCAAGCTTTGCAGTGCTAATCCTTGGAGACCACGGGAGGAGAAGGGGGGCAGGAGAACAGAAATATCTTTAAAATAAGCGTTATTGGGCCTCCTTCTCAAAAACATTAGGAAACAGAAAATGGGCTTTTACATTAAGTTCATCATTTCTTTTACTGCTTACTCACAAGAAATACGTTTTTCCTGGAAGAAGCTGCTAAGCAAGAAAAGAGGCTGAAGCCAAGCCCTCACTGTAAGTTTTTTAAGGGAGGAACCACCTTTCCGGTCAGTTTGGTGGAAAGGCCAGATCAGATCTAGGGCTCATCAGCAGAGCATAGTAGGGATAGAAGAAAATTTAAAAGGCAACACTTAAGGCAAACTAAGAATCATTTTCCTATCTACTCTCCCATTTCTTCCTTTTACATGAAATTCAGATGTTCCCTTATTGGTAAGGGTTAAAACAAACAAACCTCTACAGTTCTAGTCACAAAATTATCTTGCATGGAGAAGGGATAAGAAAAAAAAAAAAAAGAAAAAAAAAAACCTACCCATCCTGACTCAGAAACTTTTTTTAATGGAAAGCTTACAGCACTTTGCAAAGGAACCTATTTTCTATGTTTATGACATAAAAGAATATAATCATACTGTTGCTCATGGCATTGTCATATGGTTAAGAATATTCTGAAGATGACACTATCTGGTGCTCATCCTGGAAAAATACACCCACCTACACATTTTTAAATTCTCAATGGTAACAGAGACATAGGAAAAAAATTCCCAAATATTTTCCATAGCAATTCAATTAAAATTGTGTTAACGTCATGGCAAATGTAGTAAGAAACCAAGGCACACAAAAACTATGAATAGCAGAAACTTTAATTTCATGATAGTTGCATTTGGCTACTGAATTAACAAGAAAAAAATAGCACTTATACAGCACTTCTTTATCTGTTTCTATCACCAGCTTGGCAGCACAAGCAGTTAGAGCGGCAGAAACAAGCACTGCATCGTCTTTCAGTGTTGCAACCTTAAAACAGGATCCAAAAATCGTGCATGGGAGGAAGTGCTGCTTGTGTGCTTGTTTTCTTTGCAGCTTTAACCTTGATGTGCTTCCGAGAGGGAAAGAGTCTGAAGTGCTTGGCTGGCTGGCTGCAAGCCTTTCCCAAGGATTCCCTGAAGTGCTGTAGCCACGTAAGCACAGCACAAGCATCACAGCTATTTGTATTCCTGAACCTCAGCGCACTTTCTGCCACACGTTTGCTAGGCGATTTTCACATACTCATAACTCTGTTAAATCAAAGCCAACGGATGTCAATGCCAAAGCGCTCGGAAGCCCCACAGCAAAGAGTCTTCGCCTTTGGGAAGTGCTAACGTGTGATATAAACATTTGCCTCCCGAGGCCACCCCGCGCAGTCGACGCAAGGCGCATGCATGCCAGGGCCCAACACGCACAGCCGTGGGGACACGCGGGCAGGGACATCCCCTCTGCCTGTCACAGATACAGCGGCGCTTCAAAGGAGAGAACGGCCTGCGCTGAAACAGTGAATATACGTATATATTTTTTCCTCTATCTAATAGTTGAAAAGACGTAAGATACACTTTAATGAAGCTAGGGGGCTGCTTTTGCTGCCCCCTTCCCGCTTTTTTTTTTTTTTCTCTTCCAAAACAGGTTAAGGGAAACAGCACCATATTTCTATATATGTTTTGAGTTAAAGGTCTTCTCTACACAGCACTCTAGAAAGCAGAGAGGAGGTTTGCTGACATGGTGCCCTCACTATGCACCTAGGTACCCACAATTTTATCAGTGACGTTTCCACAGCGTGGCTGGGAGAGCAGGGAACTGGCAAGAAAACACTAATTGGCTTTACAAAAAAACAACCATCCTGAAGATGCAAGGGCTCCAGGACCAGTCTCCTATTTGTGAGGTGCCCAGCTCCTTTCCTGGTTGAACTGAGCTGCTGTGGGCAGAAAGGATGGAACACCACAGTAATTTCTGCAGGAGCAGGGATTATCACCTTAGGAAAATACTGCTTTCTTCAGCAGGAGCTGGAGAAAAAGGTAAATGCAAGTGAGGGAAAATATCAATGGGAGGGAGTACTCAAACTCCTCCTCCAAAGGCTACCATAGGGCAGCACGTGCCTTCCCTCTCCAGCTGTGCAATAGCTGCTGCATTTCTGTCACGTAAGCAGCAAGCTCTTGGGCAAGCAAGGCACTCGAGTCAGCAGCAACCTCAGAAAACGAACCACAGTTTTAGGCAGCCTGTGCTGAGCAGCTGAGCTCACTGCGGCCTTCTTAGTGCACGTGGAGGAGAAAAGGACCCATGAGGCTGCAGGAAATTTCAAACCAGGATTATGTTTAAGAAGAAAATAGAAGGAAAATAACAACAACAAAAAAAGCTAGAAAAGTAATGGGCTTAAAAGAAATAGTTACAGAAGATCAAAGTAAACCCCAGTCATCTAACTAAAGATTCATTCATCTCAACACATAAATGATTTTCTTCTTTTTTTCTCCTCCATAATAACTATGGTACTCATGTTTCAGAGCATATGAAGAACAGGAACAAGTGATACTGTGTTTTGGGAAAACACAGTACCTGCTTTTGAAAAATTGCTCCTAGGTTTTCAAAGCCATCTGCAATTAAAGATAATAGTTATATATATATATATATATATATAATTATTTCTTTATATTCACTGCCATACTTCAAAGCCTGCCTCTACAAGGTGAAAATGTAGCGATGTATCCTAGCCTGCACCCCAGCAGCATTAGGGAGTCACTGGAAGAATTGTGTGTGCTGTTCAGGAAAGCCAGGAGCAGGGAGGACAGGCTTGACCCTTTGCTTGACCTCTCCAGTGCTCTTGTATTTCTTTATGACAGGACCACAGAGGAAGCGGGCACAGAAGAGCCTACATAGGCAGAGCAACACGCTCAGCACCCGGGCAGCACGGGAGAGGAGCAGCATCTCCCTTCTAGCAGGCCCGGCTGGTTTCCTAGCCCCAGGAATGGGGCTGGATATTGACAGGGAGGCCGACTGAGAGCTCCCGAGCAAGCCACAAGCACAGGCTTCCCACGAGCTGCACATGATCACAAAGAAACTGACCTAAGGAAACATACAGAATGTTTCCTCTTTGCCTCTAGCAAAAGAGGAAAATAATCTCGCAAACAGTCTCTTTTGTATTGCCATGGCTAAACGAAACCTCTCATATATCCTGCATATAGGAACTGCATATTACACAGATGCTGGAGCACTGCTGGATGAACCTGAATTCTTGCAGAGGTTTCACTTGGTTAGCTACAAAAAACACCTTCCAATTAGCACCATAAATCATTAGTCAAATCACCTGACTGTCATGCCCTGCGAGGGACCCATAAGTATTTTCTAATTCCCTGCTACATCAAGGTGCAAGGGGAGGTTAAACTGCACTGGCAGTAAAACATCATCATTGTAATGCCCGATTCAGCCATTGTATTATACAAACAGAAAAAATAAAAGAGACTTTGCTGGGTCTCAGTGCATTGATTATTTTATTATGCTGGAATACAATGCCCCTTTTCACCAGAGAACAATAGACAAATACAGTATTTCCCAATTCCTTGCAACAGAGCCACAATGAGTTAAAGTAAGCCTCAAAGAAATCTTGAGCCTGCTATTTTTACTACTGCTAAATTTCAAGCAATTCACATGCCCATTACTTAAATGCAATACTATAAGCCAAACACTGCTTGTAAAGAATATACCTTAAGCACAACAGCGTGGCTTTATTTCTATTTATTTTGCCCAGTATATGGAAAAACCTATTGCAAACACAGCACAAACTCATAAATGCTTTGCAATTCCCACTTGAAGTTATATTCCTCCTTTCACCTGGTACCCAGGAGGCTGCTCTTCCCCAGTTGAAGTTTTCTGGCTGCTGTCTATATAGGAGGCTAACATTAATTTAAAGAACATGCTGTTTGTATACCTCACATTTGTATTCTGAGAAACACTAAGCCCAAAGAGGAAAATAAAAGAAAAAAATAATGTTGGCAGCACTGATGCAGACAAAATGTCACACTTTTACAGCCACTCAAAAGATTTTCTGTGGACTGAAATAAAAAGACACATTTTATATGTATTGCTACGTACCTTTTTTCCTTGCACAAAAGAACTGATAACAGCACAATTTTCAAAAAAAAAAAAATGTGCAAACTTTAAAAATCTGAGCATCAACAACACAAGCTTCTTCACTGTGTTGTACTATGGTTTGCAATAAACGAATAAACACGACAGCCTTTAGACTTGGCAGGAATGGACTGTAATGAACTAGACCTTAAAGGCACGGGTGTTTCCTCTGCCAAACCGCATGGGCCTCGCTAACATACTCCCGCGCCACGGAAACACCTTCCCGCTGCTCCAAAACGCACGGCAGAAAGCGGGATTCACCAGCGACGGCTGGGGCAGAAGCGCACATGCAGGGAGCTCCCATGTGACCTGCCTCAGCGCGTGAGCATCACCGCGAGCACCGGAGCGAGAGGAGCAAGGGAACGGCCGGCGCGAGCGCCGCTCCCGCTCCGGGCACGGGCATCTCTCTGACTGGAGCCGTCCCAAGCGCTCCTGCCACGAGCAGTGCAAATAATACAAAACTACGCGTGGGGTAAAAATAAAAATTAAAAAAAAAGAAAAAAAAGAAAAGAAAAATCTCATTTTGAAGTTTACACTCTCAAATTTTCAGATTAAACTTCTGCGGATTTTTGCATATGCCACCTTCACCGATATTAAAAAAATAAATAAATTAACTTTCCTCGCATGCCATGTTCTTAATAGGTATGTAATTTCCACTGGGCTCGTGAGGAATTAGATTGCTAGATGTCTTAGGGTTACTAGAAAGTACAGAGGAGGAATATAAACAAATCCTCAGCCTAACACAAAATAAGAACAACCACCTATGCAGGGAAGCCCTCTCGCCACCTCCTAGTTACCTGTGGAGTCGAATATAATCGGCTGGCAGTTTCTGTTGGAATTCCAGTTACATTTGAGCACCTGGCCTCCTTCTACAATGTTGTGCTGGGTAGTGTTTGCTTTTGGGGCTCCCACGAGAAGAAACACCCTGCAGGGAAAAGAAAACAAAAGTGTCAAAAGCTAAAGCTTATACATATATATAGCTTATAGACATTACCTGTTTTTTAAATGACATCTACCCAGTAAAGAGAGCAAAGGGCTTGCCCAGGAAACACAAATCTGATTAAAACTGCTTTTAGTTTCAGAAAAATTCCTAATAGGTTTTACATCTTGTGTCACTCTTCAAGCAAAAATAAAATATTGGAAAAAATCATAAAAAAGATGATAATCAGGGAGTTGATTAAAAACATTCTAGCCTTCTTGAAAATGTATTTAAAATGAAATAAATTTCTTGAAAAAAGAATGTCACTGAGTTTCTTTAATCATAAACATACACGATTTCCTGTTCTGCTGCACACATGCATATCTTTCAGAGAAAGAAGGAAAACAAAGTCAGTGACTGGCATAATTTCTGGTTAGTTTTGCATGGGACAGATAGCAGGGCTTTTGACCTCAGAAGATACTAAGTGATGAGTCAGCCTAGTACCAGTAAATACAGGGAACCCAAGTTACTGTCGAGCAGATGTTCACACATTAATGGATATTTCTAAGTTTCCCTACGTAGCAATCACTCCCTTATTAAGGCCTGCAGCGCTTCTGTAAGTCTCTGTTCATGCAAGTGCCTCTTGCCTCAAGCAAGAGCAAGAACTTGCCCTTGCCTCTGAGCAAGAAGGGCTCCAGAATTAGGCTTTTGCAGGTGGCAAAATTCAGAAGCCGCAAAAGAAGGAAGAGTGAACAAAAACGGAACAAGAATGTGAGCAGCTTCCAGGAACTCCGATGCCTCTAGCAGAGGCACTTGGCCACTCCGCACGTTCCTCAAGTCGTATAGAAATACGGCAGGGACGTAAAACTACACACTTGTATCAGACTCGGCTCTGTAGTTTCCATCTCGACTGAGAGAGGGAGAATGCGGCGTGCAAGGGCAGCCCTCACCATCCTCTGTCGGGTACCGCAGTCACTTTATTTTGAAACCGGCTTAGCCGAAGGAGCCGCAGGGCTGCTCGCAGGGAAGGGCTACAGCAGAGCTGGGCTCACCAAACCCGTTCTGGGTTCAGCAGCTGCCTTCCAGACGTGATTTTAGGGTAAAGCTGCAGTTTTACTTCCTCATATGTAAATATCTGATACCAACAAGCAGCACTTCACCAATATGAAACCCATACCGAGTAATCATTTTTAACTCCTTCCAATGTGCACAATCTTAAACAGTTTCCGGGCCCTGCCAGAAAGTTTTGGCTACTTGGCAATAACCTGCTTAATTGAATGGCTCCTCTAAGTGGCCATTTATAAACTTATAAACTAAACTCTGATTATAAAAATCAGAGCCTGAGATGTCGGTATCAGCTTAGTTAAAACATTCCTTTGAGTTATAACAGAAATATATTTAAATGTATATATATGTGTAATGCCAAAAAAAGAACAATACATAATACACAAATCACCTTTCGAGCACATGGTGACTTGCTTCTCAGCTTACCTTGTATTGCTGAACACTTATATCATTGAATATGTTTACAAAAAGAACACAGAAAATAAATCACCCCCATTCTAATCATGTGCAATAACTTTTTTTGGGGAAAAGAGAGGAGAGCAGAGAAGGAAGTCAGGTATTTTCACAGCGCTCTATACGATCAGGGGAGGCAGATAAATAAAGGCATTTTTTTCTATTTTTTTTTTTTAACATAGCCACATTCAGCCATGTATTTCCACAGCTTCTGCCAGGCCTGCACAGCATCCTGGTACAGTACTACCTCACTTCTAGAACAGTTCTTTTGTGCTAGACTTCCAAGTACGCATTATTTCGGTACCCACCAGGTGGGAAAAGTCTAAAAACCAACAGCTCGAGCAGCTACTAACACCGACTTGCTGCAGGGCTAACCAACACAAACAGTTTGGCGGGACTTTACTTAATCTCTGCTGTTCTTCAAAGAGGAGGCCATAAACCAGGAGGAGAGGGAGAGGGAGAGGAGGAATCCAGCGACCCACGCGGCAGGTGGGCGAGGGAGCACCCGGCCGGGCCGGGGGGATGCGGCGCCCTCTGCTCATCGCGGTGCAGAGGGGCCGGCCCGGGTCTCCACAGCGACACGGGACACCTCGAGCCGTCCCTGCCCCTGCCCCTGCCCCTGCCCCTGCGAGGGGCTGCGGCGGGAGCCGCTAAGTTGTAAGTTAAAGGGAAGGGAAGAGGAGTTAGCGCGGCACAGACAGACTGCCGTAAGTTAAAGGGAAGAGACGAGGAGTTAGGGCAGCAGAGACAGACTAAGTTTTGTGCAGCACTAAAATAAAAATGGGAAAACCTTGGACGTTATCAGCCGTGCCTCGGGCACGGCGCCCACGCTGAGAGCCAGCACGAACAGGGCTCCGTCTATCTCCGTATTTAAACAACAGGACTCGGGAGAGCGGAGCGAGGTGTCGCAACACGGACAAGCCGCGGCGGGCCGGTGCCCGCAGCCTGCGCGCCCCAAAGC
>JAWLRI010000251.1:856061-873864 GCA_034781795.1 Crypturellus tataupa
GAGGCCCTGGGATTCGCGCTGCTCCCACCGACACCCCAGATTTCGGTTCCCCTCGACCCCCGCGGCCACGATGACGCGAGGGAAGAGCTGACGCACGGGGACGAGCCACGGGCAGGATGGACGCGGCGCCCGCCGCCGGGTCGCGGTCAAGGAGCTGCCACAAGCGCTCGGAAAGGCACAAAGTCACCCAGGAGGAGGGTCGGGAAGCTTCCCCCGCCTCGCTGCAGGCCCGCGGAAGGTGAGCGCTAGTAGACGCCTTCCCTAACACTTTCCCATCCTATAGAGCCAGCTCTCCTATAAGCGCTGTGGGAAAACACTACTGCTGCAGCACAGGCGGGATGTTCTAGCACAGACCTAAGGGCAGACACCAAGAGCAGGGACCTCCTGCCCCAAGGCACCGCCTGGCACCTTGGGGAGAGGAATTAATTGAAGGCAGTTTCTATAGTCATGATCTCTTTCAGGCTTCAGCCTAAGGTCAAGTGTCTTTCTAACACAAGTTGCACCTCCCCGGAGGGCTGTGTGCTCCATGCAGTGTCCCTGGGGAGTGTACGGGCGCTCAGGCTACGAAGAGGGTCACAGTGGTGCAGGACGCGGACGCCTGTCACCCTGACTCGCTCGTGCACGCGCTGCCATCCTAAACCAGCGCGCGCAGCTGCTAAAGCCAGCAAGACCTGGAGCGACCAGAAGTGGAAGTCACTTGGAAAAACATTAGCTTCCACTGGAGGAAAAAAATCAGGAATTCAGTGTAATTAAAGACATGAAAACATCGAAAGAAAGTCCATTTAATTTGTTAAAATGAAAAGAAGGCAATGTGATTCCTCACAAGAAACGCAAAGGCTTTTCACAAAAAACGGGAACAACATTCATCAGCAGCCACTTAGTGAATCACACTTCAAAATCTATGGTTCCTGTTTTCCTTATTTAGCAATGCCCAGTCAGCCTCCAGTCACTAGCACCGTGATATTTCGGCACACAAGCAAAACACCACAAAAATGTGCAATGCTTAAAGGATGCACAGGGGAAGAACTGAACATTAATACTGGGCGATTGTTTTAATTTCTCAATTAATAAAGATAAATCTCACTACATTAAAAACCTCAATAGCATTAGATCTTATCCGTTTGATTTTGTAGTAATTTGAAAGCTCAATTAAACTTGAAGCCAACAGAAAATGAGACTTAAGGTGGCTGAGTAAAGACAACTTGTGCGTGTTTTCAGAGTGGATGTAAAACCTGTGAGAATTCTTGCCACATAAAATAGCAATGTTGCACACCATGGATTCTAGGCAAGTCTACTGCTTACCAAGGTTTAAAATAAGAAAATTAAAAAAAAAAGTTTGGAAAGATTATCAGTATGGAAAGGAGGGGAACAGATACGGAAAGTGAGACAGGATTACAAAATACATTGTTTTCTTTTAAAATGGGTCATGATTTTTTTAAAAATGCAGCATCCAAATATAATATAAAATAATTTAAAACTGCTTTGTCTGGACCAGTTCCTCCCAACTAGACTATACACATGTAGCTTTGATAAGCCACACTGAAGTGCTCACTCACTCGCATAACCCTGCTGTACTATCACTCTGCTATAAACTCTGCTCACATCCCTTTCCAATCAAACCACATTTTTGTGAATAAGCTTTTCATCAATATCACATCCTACAAGGAAGAAGAAAAAATGCACTTATCCCCTTCTGCACAGCTTAATGCCACAGCTTGAAGAGCAGCAGTTCCACCGTTCTTATTACGAGGTAAGAGTAGCCCGATAAGGAAGACAACTCAAAAATGTCTTGTTCTGTTAAAGCCAGGAGAGTTCCTATAACCAGCTAGAAATTTGTTGCTGTTTTCCTGCCTTTTATGTTGTGGTTTCCCAGGTAAAGATCATAAAGATTAAATTTTATTGTTATTTACTGACTACTGCTGTTCCCTCAGCTGTTGTATTACTTCACCTGACTTGATTAAAGCAAAAAAGTTCCCAAGTGTTAGCAAAGGCGCATGGCACTAAGCGAGAAAGGAGCACGCATGCTTGATGTGTGCTTTCATCAGTAAGGCAGGAGCTGAGGGAAAGGATAGTTTTCTTTACTTGACCATATCACTTCATCACATTATATGTAAAGGAGTAAATGTACTTCAGACATTAGAGCTGTTTCAGCAAACTGTAAATTTGAGAAATGATTGGCAGCATGGTGCTACTTATCATCAATGAAGTGAATGGCTAGAAGAAAGGTAAGAACTCAGATGTTAGGCAGAAGTGGGAGCTATCACCCCTAGCGATAAAATGTCATCTTCAAACTGCTTCCTGTCTTTAGGAGGATGAGCTATTTTTCGAAAGCTATTTAGTGCTTATCTCGTTTCTGCCTCCTTTTGAGCTCAGCAGGGCGGTGAAGCCTGCGAGGCTCCTGACTCAGCACGGAGCACCCGCGCTCCCGCCGCGTTTAGTCACCGCTGCAGGCGGAAGCCGCAGAGCCGCTGCCGTCTGGGAGCGCTCGCAGCACCCTCGGGTCGCTCGGTCTAGACAGCGCGGCCGCATCGCCCTACATGGGGCTGCTGCCGCCAGCGCGGGAGAAGCCGATGCGGCTGCGTCACGCTCCCTGTCAACACACGACTTGCTGGAAATTAAGAAAATCCCCCTCTGGACAAAGGTTTTACTGCCTGCGCTGCCTTGTCGTGCCTGATGCAACCAAGGCGCAACTTGGAACTACAGAACCAACTACAACACTAGAATAGTTTAGGGCAACAAATACTCCATCAGCATAAACGCATTTTTTTCTTGGCTAGTTTGATTCTCAGCATAACTAACAAGATCTTAAAAAAAAAAAAAAAAAAAAAAAAAAAAAAAAAAAAAAAAGCACTACTAAGACCAAATTTGAGCAAACAAAGACTCTGCTTCCGTGTTTACTCTGCTGCTATGTCCACTGTTAGATTTATAGCTACTGCCTAAGGTGAAAATAAAACAACCAATCAGTGAGCAGAAGAACAGTGATTTGTTTTTAAACACGGTAACTGCTTTAATATGTATTTATAACTGAATAAACTGATTTTGGAAGCCCTTGGACTCCTAAGTCAGTTATCAACAGATAAAACTAATTTCCTATTAGATGTTGCTAATCTTGTCCATTTTTACCCATCCAATTAGTTATTAACATAGATGAATAAAACCTTGCAAGATGCAAAACATGAGCTGCAGTTTGGGGTGAAGTGTACTTTATTTTCTTTTGCTATTTCTGAGTCTGCAGCCTGCAATATTTTAGAATATTTCTGTTTTGTGACTTTTACTCTCCTGCTTACATTACCCTCAGCAAGGAACTGACGGTCCTAAAATGAGGTAGAGGCTAGGGGTACGTAAGGCACCGTGGTCCTCCTTACAGGCTCTATAAGGAAACACGAAGAACCCACTGTCATTATGTCCTACGTTCAAGTACCAGATAAATTCATTAGATCAGCAAAATTTCCTTTAATTATTGTGCAAAAGCTGTCTTCAGCAAAAGGCCGTATAGCAGTGTTTTTCTTCAGGACAACAAGGATATAACTAAACTTTCAGATGTAGAGTTTGAAAAATTCCACTTCAAAAGGAAATGAGTCACGCCAAGATTTTATTGCAGTTTGATCTGTTCAGTACTGATAGTTTGATTACTTCAGTATTAGTCAACCTCTTTCCTCCATCCACACAAGACTTGTTTTGCTTTAGGATTTCACACCATTCAACTCAGACACAGTACTGCTTGCTTTACCAAAGGATTTGTGTTTCTTTAGTCTGACAAAATCAGTCCTCGTAAGTCACCTCTCTCTCTCAGTATTTGCTCTGAGGAGACCTTCTGCAGATTTGACAAACTAATTTAACTTAGTTGTTGCTCATCAACACGCCCAAAGACATAAGTGTTTTTAAAAGATACTTTTAGAAAACACTTTTCTCGAGAGAAAAGTGCAGAGGGGAAATAAGGTAATAATGTAGAAAGCAATTAGGAAAAAAGCAACACTAAAATTCCATACACAAGCCTTTTTTTTTCTTTTTTTAAATAATACCCATGCATGTATGAGATGCAGTACAGAAGTAGAGAGTTAAAACACTACCCCCCTACTCCAATATGAGACATGGTTCAAGATAAACTGCTCAGGAGTTTGAAAGATCACAGCAGAAAAATTTCTAGAAAGGACAAGAACAACATCCTCATCTAGAGACCTTAATGGAGCTATGTCTCACTCTGCTTCTGCAATGGGAAAAAAAAAACAATAGGAGGAACAACAATAGGAAAAACAAAAAGGAGGAAGTATTGAGGTCACAGGCTTTCTTTGCTCTTTCATCTCATGTGGAATATGCATGTTCACCTAAGTATCTTAGGGATGACTGCAGTGCGCATATGATGAGCTCTGTTAGTGTAGCCCACTATGAAAAGCTTTTAGCCCTCTGCACTAGCTATTTTTTCAGTGACAATTCTTTATAGGCCAATTCCAGCATCACCTTAGAACTGTTTCTTCCTAATCCACCCTTCTGTTTTTATCCTTCAGAGCTGGTAAAAATGTAGCAGGTAAAATTATTATATGTACTAATATTATACATGTATAAATTATCATCCCTATCATCTATGACTCTGCCTTCCAGCCTTCCCTCCCCCCAGCAGTTTCCAGGGAAGGAAAATTACTCACTATATCCTGTCAATTCCATTTTTTCCCTGTATTCACTAAAGATCTATTAAAACATATTGAATTTTTATGTAGTTCCCCAAGAGTCAAGAAGAAATCATGATTTGTCTTCTTAGTTGTATCCAATTCTCTCCTAATTACCTCTTTCCTCTGTAACTATTTTCATAAAAATGTAAGTACTGCCCTTTCTGATGAGACTATTAACCACAGCGAAAGCGTCCCGAACATACACTCGGATTTTATTTAGAAAGGGGCAGTGCCTTTATCTGGTAGAAATACTTTTGGAATTGTGTCAGCTGGAAATTCTGGAAATAGTATTCTGCTAAGAGCAAAGAGAAACAATACTTCCCTGCAACACTGATGTATATGCGCACAAAACAGGGGTCACATTCCAGTATGTTTCCATTTATGGAGAATTTCCAGAAGACTGGAGGCATTTTCTAGGTTTCCTATGCCCTTGCCTGCTTATAGTTATACAGAGATACCCAGAGATTACTCTATTCTATTACAGAGATTTTGCCAGAGATTTTCACTGATTTCAATCTGTGATTTTTTTGTGGTCATGCATTTTTAAAGTAATGTAATAAAGCTCTGTCTCAAAAGAGAAGTTGGATTTGTTTTTATGTCAATAAAGCATAATACCACAGCTCGCTTTAAATCAGGTCGTGTCCCCCTTCCCCCACCCGCAAACATATAAAATGTGTAATTTATATATATAGTCAACACCTGGTAGAACTGTAACTTTATATCACTGTGGAAGGGGCATAAATTCCAAATTCACTATTTATAGCAAATTTAACTTTAGAAGTAACACCCAGACTTCCTGTGTTTGTTGGCAAGAAGATGACTGAAGACATAGGGCAGACTTTACTAACACAAAAGGCATTTCCAGCAACTACTGAATTTTTGTGGAAAGTTCATAAAGGTGAGGTGACAGCAGTTAAACTCCTTTTGGTCCCTTAACTTATCCCATTAGCATTTTGATTCTAATCCCTTAAGCAACAGGCATTTTAATTTTTTTTTTTTTTAAAGGTATCACTTTTGGCAGTGCCCTTTCTGATAAATGTTCCTAATCCCTCTCAGTTTCATAAGCAAAAGCAGGTCTATCCAGAGCTGCTTTCCCTGCTGGGTAATACTGAACTCTGGTCCATGTTTGCAGAAGTCTCCTAAGGGGACGATGCAGCCTGCTGGTTTATTCAAAGGTTCCCAACCTTGTTGACAGACTAGAAAGATCAGTCAGAAAAAAAGCCTACATCATGAACTGTTTATACTTGAAAGGGAGAAAAGACAACAAAAGACAAAAAGGAAAGATTCAAAGCTTCTAGACCAGAAACTTGACAGACATGACAACCCATGTCTGGATCTCCCCAACCACTTATTGTCCAAGGAATGTTATGTTCCCCTACAAAACTCCTCCAGTAATTTGTTCATCTCTTTCAGGAATATTTCTGTTTCTTTCCATATATTTCATATGGCAATGAAGTCAGATACTTTCTTTTCCACTGTATCCTGCTTTAATTTAGCAGCCTATTTCATCATTCTCAAGGTCTGACTGTGTATACATTGGAAACCTCTGAGTTTTAAGCAAGCCTTCATTAAGCTTATGCCCAACTGTGTCATAATGTAAGAATTTTTATCCATAAATATAAAATACTGAAAGATTATCACTGAGGTCTTTGACTAAACACAGATGAGGTGACTTACAATCCAAAGGCCTGATCTTTTTTGCCATTCATTTCACTAATGTCCTATAAAGGAGCCTATTGTGTTCACATATTAAGGCTGTAACATCATAAATGAATGAAACATCTTGGTCTTACTGCTAACTCCAGCAAAGGCCACGCTCTGTAAAAAGACAGAGCATCTATTAAATAAAGAGTTCAAAAATACAAGACTAAGCCAAGGTCACTTCTATTTCTCTAATACCACTGTGAAGGGAAAGGGGGAAAGAGTAAATTGCACATATCACTTTAAAAAATATAAACATAAAATACATCCTGTACATAACCAAGCATAAAGCATTTGCTTCATTACATATTTTGCTGATTAAGGCCCATTTGTAAGATTCAAACATTGTGAGAACGATGGAGTTTCTAATTTTATAAGAAATTGACACTTGCAACCTGAAATACATTAAGAGATCAATGCATTCTTCAATACCAAAGTAGACTTTTTTTTTTTTTTTTTAAGTATCGACTTTCTCTAATTGGCATCAAATCAAAACTGAGGAAGTTATAGACACTCCTTCCTCTAAGAGGAGTCATGTTCAAAAAGAACATTAGTGGAACTCTGGAACTATTGTCAAAAGATGCCTAAGAAGCTTTGAGGCTCAAGGGGGAAAGTGCAGAGAAAGAAGGAAAAGGATCTGAAAGAGAAAGGTATCAAAGGTGTAAAAATAAGTTGCCCCCCCTCCTCCCCCCACTTTTTTTTTTTTTCCCTTCAAATTCTTGGTAGCCAGTTAGGATTCCAGTACAACAAAGTGCTCTGAAGGCAAAGAGCTACAAGGCCATACTTTCACACACAAACATACACAATTGATTAACAAAGTTATACTTTTTCTATACTATTCATTTTCGAATTACAAGTAAAATAAGACAATGTAAAAAGTGGTGAAGGCTGTGGGGCCTTGCAGGGAACAAGGGAAAATTTTATCTCAGAACAGTTTATTCCCCTGCCTTTGACCCTTTCTGGTCTGACGTTTGCTCTCAAACTGTTCCTGTTCCTAGTGGCCTTGGATGGTTTAACAGTCAAGTATTGTATTTTATTGACCCCCACAAACTGGACAGTCACTAAACAAATTCTACTAAAACTAAAAAGATTCTGTTATTTTAGGATTCTAATTATCGTATACCTCCTCATACTACAGGTGACAATAGCACGAGATTTACCTTGGATTAATTAGAGGAAGTTTGCATCAGTAAGATTAACTCTACAGGATTAAAACTAACTAATTTAGGTAGACTGTTTTATCACCATGTTCACTTCCAAAATAAGAACATTAATAATTTGTCTACCCTGAGTACAGTCTCTCCATTTTTTTATTGGAAATTTAGATAAACCAAAAAAAAAGACATCAAAAGACCTCCAAGAACAAATACAATCACAAGTGCAGAATGAGCTGGCAGGATAGAAAGTAGTAAATGTTTTCCTAATCATAGAAAAATTTATATCAATATTTATTGCTTATGTAAATTAAACATTTTGAAAAATGATGTATCACACATTCAAATATGAATTGCATTCTCAATGGCCGGTATCAATGCAATGCTGTTAGCAGTTTATTTACCACCATAGTAGAAAGATTCTTCAGAAATAAACATTTATTACCTGACTGATATGGCAGGTTTTTGTTTTAAACACTTACATTTAGAAGTCAATTTCAGGAGGCCTCTTTCTCTCAAATGTTTCTTGTTCTGTTTAATATTCCTATAGAGGGCAAAAGAACAAAACAATAGTATTCCAACAGAAAGATCTCCAAATCAGAGAAACAGTATTCAAGAGGCAAAAGTCAATTTAGTAAAATCAGAAATTACCTATTAAAGCTAACCTTACAGCTCAACAGCTGGCAAATCTAACTTACTAACAATGCCATGAGTCTTGATGATTTTTAAGTAGCAATTTGAACCAAACTTTAAGGAATCATAGACATAAGTTGTAAAGAATACAGAAACACTTCTGCAAATAGGAATAGAGCTATGACTAGGAGGCATGGATGAATAACATCATAACTTACAGATTTCTAGAAAAAAACCCACCACTTAAAAGGAAGATCTTTTTTTAGCAGGTGTTTGTTTTTCAAAAAAAGCAAGATCTGACATTTAGACCTGGCATTATTGCCCTCTACAGGTCACAAAATAAAATCCACTGCTCTCCTTTCTGAGCCAAGTGTTACTACTGCACGATCTAGTGCTATTTATAGAATACCAAAGATATGGTAAGCATTTAGTCCATGAAACTAACATTTCTGCTCTGCAGAGCTTGCAGTCTTAGCTAATGCACAAACACAGTGGGAAAAGAATTAGACTCAAATATCAGTAAGAAATGTATAACACATTTTAAGTCTGTTAAGGGATGGGCAGGAGGTAAGAACAGCAGCAGCCAGGGTCAGCAGCTGAATCTCATACTCCACACAAATTGTAGAAAAAGACTTCATATTAAAGTGAGCCCTGGTTTAGCAGAAGCCAATATGTTCACTTTTGCAGCAGGACAGGCTGGAAAGGAAATGTTTACTGATATGCATTAAGTTATTAGTAGTTTGCTATCAGGAGAGAAAAAAGTCAACACGAGTATTTTAAAGTTGATATTTTTTATTTACAGCTTTGTTGGCAAAAGATCGTGGGAAAGTTTAAAACACTTTAAACAGAGGGCACCATATTGTACTGTAAGATGTATCGGTTCACAATCTGTATCTTCAGTATCCAGCTGATCAAATAAAGCTAATCAACACAAAGAAGCATCATCTGCATCAGCTCCATTAGAGTATACTGCCTAAATCCACTTTAGACAGTTTCTAAATCAACACAATCACTATTAAATACGCAGTTCTGGTGAAGAATGTTCACTTTGATTTTATACTGTACCTGGTATCAACTTGCCCACTTACACTTGCATACTGGCAAAGCAGTTACACTTCCTACTTTTAGTTGAAAGTTATAATCTCTTTTTTTCTGCAAAGTCAGATGTCAGATTATTATGAACTACTCTGTATATTTCGCTGTGAGCATAGTCAAAGTTGGTGTAGTTGAGATTGAAGGAAAGTATTCCTGGGATACAAGGTGCCCTTCAGAATCAGCTGGAAAACCATAAACATCCTGTTTAAGAATTCTAGTCAAAAGGGAAAAAATGTAGTCAGTTTTCACTTTGCCATATAGATTTCAATCCGCATTGTGCTTCTGCATTCACTCTTCTAAATCAAGAGTATTTAGTTCTTCTTCTAGTTCATCCAAGTCCTCGCCCGTAAAGAGATTTTCATCAACTGGAACTGCATCGATCACTCCATTTTCCAGTTCTCCATCTCCATCATTGTCTCCGTCTAAATCATTTTGCTCACTGTTGTCTATTTCACCACCAGAAGCTTCACTTAATTTATTATCTGAAAATAAAAATAATTGCATGTCTCCAAGTAAGTAATTATTACATGTCATCTATTACAGTTTCTTGGTCAATCAATGAGGTTCTAAAGTTCTGGAACTACATAAAGTGACTTCATTTAAAATTTATATGTGGCCTTCATAATGCTAAGTTGTATACATCTGATTACAATGTAGGTTTGGATCATTAATTCCAAAAACAGATAGAAAAATAACTCATATGCTTAAATCCTCAAATTACTTTCACAACTAGTCAAATCATTTACAATTTTAAACATCTGCATTTAAAAGCCTCAGGGTAAGTTCAGGGTATGTATAGCACAAGTACAGCAAAAGCAAGCTTTTGCTCTAAGAAATTACAAACTAGTTTAAGTTAGCTAGAAAATATGAAAATGTTTTTTGTCAGTATTTATTCATTCAGCTTTTACCTGTTTACTAAATATGAAGAGAAAAAGAAAGAAAAAAGAGAATCAGATCTCAGGAATTTACATAAAGTGGACATATAGATTCATTCAAAGATTTATAGAATAAATCTATCAGATTTATTTGAATTTGAAGCATGTAGCACTTAATATATTGACATTCGGCCTAAAAAAACTGCTTGGAGACTAAAAACATCCTGCTTTGCAGAATAAATAAATAACTACAGATACCACGATGGTTCTGGTTTAAAATAAATACTGCCTTTTGGCAACTCAAGTACCTGTTTCTATCTGCCTTCTGAGAAGTCCTTACCAAATCAATCTCCTATTACTTGTTTCTAAATAATGAACTCACCGTCTTTGTCTGTTGAAGCGTATGTGCTGAATCGCTCTGGACTAGCCACAGTAATACCAGTCTCATCCACAGCTTTTGGGACATACAGGCTCAAATCCACATCATTGATGCACACTGGGTCTTCCACCTGGAAATAGGTACAGTTTTGACAGAATATACTCTGCAATAATGGTCAATTTTAAAACCAAGCATACCAATTGGAATATAAAAGCTCTCTTTTTTTTGCAAACCTCGTAAGTAACACAAAACTCACATCATCATCTTCTCCTGTTCCTTGAGTATAACGGGTATCATCTGCTTCTTCATCATCTGCATCAACCAGCTCAGGTCGGAACTCAAATACTTCACGTCCACTAATCTATTCAAAGACACAGAAATAAAGTTACCACTTCACAAAATTTATACTGCTATTAAAAATAAGTTAAAACAAAACAAACAAAAAAAAAAACAACAAAAAAAACCCACAACTCCAGGTCAGCCTACTTATTGTTTAACTTAGGTACTCTTTCTTCTTACATTAAGAATTGGATTGTAGAACATACCACCAGTGCTTTGCCAGCTTTAAAATCTGCTTTCCTTCTTTCCATATCTTGCTCAGCCTTATCAATTTTTTCTTGTCTTTTTCTTCTCTTCCATGCAATAAAACACTCTAGAGTGATTTTGGTAACATTTGGTCCTAAAGCAGCACGCTGTCAAATAAAAAGACTATTAATGCTAGAATTTTTTCCCAAAGGCTATAATAAGTTCTAAATTTAATTATCTTTGCCAAAGACTAATTGAAAGCATTTCTCCATCATTTCCTCTGCACTTCTACCACTGTTAAGCATGTGCCACCAAATAAAAGCTTTACTCAGAACATATCTTTCCAGTTAGTGAAACTCGTCAACGTAAAAATTAACATGAAACATGAAAAGGGAAAGATATCAACAGCCTGTAGGAGATGTATTAGCTTAAGCTCTGCTCAGATTGTGACTGCCAGGGAAGACTACCAAACGTAAAGAGAGAAGTTGTGTCTTTATGAGGCCCCCTTCTCTGGCTGTTGCTTTCTCGTAAGAAGTGCAGTAAAATAATTAGGTAGGCCCACAAAAGTAAGGGTAACAGTGAAAACAAAAGTAGAAATAAGAAATAAAAGGCCCTTAAAGAAAAAGAAATAGCAACACCTTCACTAAGACTAAATATAATTTTTTCAAGTTTATTCTCTAGTTTCTAAGTTTCTAAACAAAAAAAGATGCAAATACAATACAAACCTCACCCTAGTGCATAGACCTATACAAATAACATTTTAAACTTTTTAATTATTCACTAGGAATTTGCTCTCCAGAGTACTACCAGCCACCAACCAGTTGACAACTTTACCTCTTTTTCTATTAGATCTTCTAAAGAAATTTCATCTTGCTTCTCCTCCTTCTTTTTGTCCTTTTTTAATACAAAGCCTGGAGGAAGAGCATGGCGATACATGCAGTTGTCTCCTCCTCCTGGACAGACCCAAAACCATCCATATTTGTTGTTTTCAATAGCATCAAGAAAATACTTGCAGACCTGTTTAACACAGTAGTTGTTAGTAGTGCATTCTTTAATGATTTTTTTTTTTTAAATTCCCAAGGTGAAATAGTTCTGAAGAACAGAAAACTAAAATACCCTGGTAGGTAGATGCTAGGGACTACAAATGACCCCAATCAGAATACAGGAACAGACTGAAATGTATGTACTTGTGCCACTCAGTACTGAAAGACTTCGTGGTAGTAAAAGCTATTGCAATACAGTCACTGGAATGACATGACTAGTGCAGATAATCAAAATACTTGAATTTTCTAGCATTATTAATCCCTTTAGCATTTTTATCATAGTAGCACATCATCTAATATTCATGTGTATTTTACATGAAAAAATATATATTATATATATTATGAACATTCAACCTTGTTCTTTAAGATATATTAATAGAAATACTATCAGACTAATTTTATACTCAAGTTATCTTCACAGCTTTCCATTTACAAACTCCAGATATTAATAACCCTACCTAATACCAGTTTGCACTTAATTCTATTTCTAATAAACATTTATTACAGCTAAAGGAAAAAAAAAAAAAAAAAAAAAAACACATACTATTTGAGTTTTGGGTTTTTTATTTTCCGCCTAACCATGATTATTTTTCACCACTTCTTCAAGCTTATTCTCATCCCAGTTATCCATCGTATCTAGAAGATTACAAATGGTTTCACAAGCATTTAAGTTAAACATTAGAATTTTTATTAGAGAGAAAATACTTAAAAAAAAGTACTTTCTCTCTAATTCTTACATTTTTGTTGACCTATGGAATGGAAAATAAATTAGGCTTTGGTAATATAATTTTTATTCTCCTAGATGCTTTAAAGAACTTTTTCTCAAAAACTGTATGTTTTTATATATTGATGTGCATAAAGGTTATTTCTGTAAAAGACTATCAAGTTTAACAACGCATCCGTATGTTACCTGCAGTGGAGAAGGGAAAAGAAGAAAAGGAAAAAGAAAGAGATGACTGAATAAAAGAGAAAGATGAATGGCCTCAAATACAAATAAAATAACTTAAGGAGCAAGAAAGATCATTAAAGTTTCCTGTGTTAAGTTGAAAGAATATGACATTAGAAGAAGCATGATTACCAAGAGTTATAGTAGAGATGAAACTATGGGATACTTTTGTATTCACTCAGGATGCCAGAGGCTAAGCATTCAAATTAAGAAAAGAACATGATCTATTGTGAAAACACAAAATAAATTTTAATACAAGTTTCTAGCCTCTACTGAGTGAAAGTAGACAAGTGTATTTCAGCAACATATCAAGTGGAAGAAAGAGATAAAGCCATAGACAAAAAAAATAACCTGAATTCTAAGACTGTGCACATTTGGGTATAAATACTAGTACTCAAAGTTAAATATGAGTAATAAGTATGGCTACTCATTACACTTGCTGCTTATGTACTTCCATTTTATAGAATCCAGAAGAAACTGGAAACTACACAGGAAAGCATACACTAAACAACTTGCTATCACTATGATGCACATTTTACATAGCAGAATTTAAAAGCCATTCTCCAACAGCATATGAGGATATTTATTTTTAAAACAAGGTCCAAAGAATACTTGTGAACAGACTTTTTAAAGTAAGTTTCACTATTACTGACAATTTCGAATACTGTGAACCAAGCTTTCCAAGATCACACAACCATAATACAAGATGGCTCTCCCATCTTAAAGAAAAAGGGTTGCATAATAAGATTATCTTAGTAGCCTTTAAAAAAAGGAAATATCATGCCTTTTTCCAGGTCTTCATCTCTTGCATCAATGTAAACACTTCGTTTTTCACACTTCCTTTCCAAGGACAAATCATGAGAAAACTTGCATTTGTCTCCTTTAGTGCACTGCCCTTGCTTGAAGAATGCACAAACCACAGATTTGGGGTCAGCACCTTAATGAAGAAAATTGAGATGTCATTAACATTTCAAAGCAGAACACTAAAGCTGTACACTAAAAAGTTAACATATAAGCCTTAAAGTTTGTTGACAATGGAAAAGCTTTCCTGAGAATGGAAGTTGCTTAACATAAAGTACCACATTCTTCCTTCAAGTAAAGCCTTCTGTCCTGAAAGTTACTCTTTACATGATAGTATGCATTTGCATACTAGCAAAATTGGCACTGTTTTATAAAAATTATCTTGCAGGTATTGTAGCAAAAGTAGTTCATTAGGGCACACCGCTATCCAGATTTCCTTAATTGCTGCATTAATAAAAGATCATAACTTAGAAAGATTCACTTTTTCATACCTTTGCTAATTTTCTGTGCAGCAACCACAGGCTTGAAGAGCTCATTTAATTCTTGTAATTCTTTTTTCTTGTCTTCCTTTTTTAATTTCTTTTCACTTTCTGTCTGAGCAGCCTATAATGACCCCAAATTTGAAATTATTAATAGAAAAATCAGAATGACATTATTAACTTCATGTGAACTATACACTAAAATAAAGACTAATTTATATGGGGGGGAAAGAAATGTCTTCAATTTCTAAATTTTTCAGAATTCTTGCCCATGTATAGATGGCAAGTGCCATCTAGTAGAACCAATATTTCAAACAGAATAGACATACTTCAGATAATATAAATTGTCAGAGAAGTGAAATGCTAGTACTATCAGATGTCAGACTGGTACTTTTAATCCCTCCTTATGGGCTAGTAAATCAAGTGAGAGAATTGAGAATAATGCAAAACCAGACAGCATTTAAAAGGAATTCAGCAGAGAAACACTTCGCTGCCCTTCTGTGATGCACAAAAGCAGTGAAACTACTTGATTCAGTTATATCAAGATCTGTGAAAGCACTTTCTCTGATTCTCCTCTTCGGCAGGCTGTTTTGTTTGTCCTTGCTACCTATATAAGCAGTAGCTTCCACTAAACGGTTTGTGGCAGTTGCGAGTTACTTTTGGCACACTCTTTATCAGAATTGATAGGCCTATAGCCTTCAGTTTAGTATCAGTTCAGCTATCAGTATCAGACTGGTAGCGAGGGATGAAGGCAGATGAGAAGGGACATAGGAAATACACAGAATTAGAGAATTTAATTCTTCTTAAAAAAACTAACAGGGACCCCAATACCAGTGTATAAACATTTGTGATACATTACTGGTAAAATACAGCACAATAATGAACAGTAACTTTGTTCTTAAGAATTTGACAAGACAATGCCAAACTTTTAAAAGGGAATTGATCAATTTTGTCACACACAAACACCAAGTTTTTACACTTAAGGTAACCGAATCCAATCAAAACATGTGCAGATCATGTTTATCAACTAAAAGAAAAAACAAACAGAAAAAAACTACTTTTAAATAGTGGATATAGTTTTTTCTTTGTTACAACTTGAGTTTCTAAACACACTGTTTCTAAACATTTAGGAACCTAGGGTTCTAAAATCTTTTTCTTTTTTCTCTCTTTATCTTTGACAGCATTCCCATTGGTACCTCAGGACAACACTGCCTTAGTGTGTTCTTCTCAGGGACAAGCCTAACTGAAAAATATGACACTCGCTAAGAAAGGTATAATCAATTCTAAAATTAGCTTCTGATATTCACCAGTCAAGAGTTAGGCACATATGAGAAACAAGTGATTTTAGCTCGACTAATTTAAACAACTGCAAAAGCTACAGATTCATAGGCCTCATATGGGAATTTTAGATTTTAAGATTTCCCCTTTTAAGATTAATAGCACTTGTGCTTACTTTTAATGGTTACTTTTCCAGATTAGGTGAGAAATAATACTAGTTAAAAGTACACAACTGTGCTTTCACTTGCAGACAGTTTGCTAGAGCCTGGCTGTAACAGGTTCTCATGAAATTGTTTATCCTATTAAATATTCCCCATATTCACCAAGTACAGTAAATATACGCATTAAGGTCAACTATGCTACTACTGGAATACAACACAAATAAAGAAAAATACTCTCATTATTTGAAATCTTTTTCTTTTGAAAACAAACATATAAACAAAAACAAACAAAAGCCCAGTACTGAATATATCCTTACACAGGTAGCAAACACTAAGCCTGAGAAGCTTTGCAAGAACAACAAAGAGCTGGTATTTTAAATATAACTACTTAAATCTATATCAGTCACAATATATCAGATGAATAACATTTCCATTTTTCTCTATTTTATTAAGTGACAGTCTGTAGGCACAGTGAAAAAATGAAGAAAGAAAGATGATACATATTAAGTGCTTACCTGACGTGGATTTTGCTGACCAAATTTAACCTGGTGAGTCACAGCTTTGATAAATTTTTGTTGTTTTGCACCTTTTTTATTCTTTAGGCCAAATGTCTTATCCTAAATCAAGAGATGAACATGATCTAATTAATTATGCAGTTATCACAAAAGACTTACCATTCCACTCACATTTTCAGCTAAACACACATGATAAGTGATCCAAGAAACAGGATGGATAAAATACAGACATGCTAGGAGAAGGCATGAAATACATCATCACATCTCCTCCCAAGTTTGCTCTTCAAAAGAACTGAGTGAATACTGCTTTTGTGTGAGAGTTCTACCCCCAAATCTCCTTATGTTTGACAAATTTTAGCCATGCCTTCGCACATGCTACTGTTGGCCAGACAGAAAGCAATTCTGCACAGAAGTCAGATTAATATTTAAATAAATATATATCATAGACATGTATACACACACACAATATTTTAAGGACCCTCAAGAAAAAAGGACATGATAGCTTTTGTCATTATCCACCTAATTATATTATTGTATCTGAGGAAACATCCGAAAAGTAACGTGAAGATGGAGTAGCCAGTAATATTGCTCCTTCTTCTATCTGATTGAAATCACTTACTACTTTTTATTTTCAAATACTCATATATAAATGTTGTACAGATTAATATTGTTACACGTAGAGTATTACTTTTCAGTTTCAAGCATTTCAAGTACTTCCCCATGTTGCTGGTTCCACCAAGAACATCCCAAAAACCTGAAGCCAACACTAAAACAAAGACAGAAAAGACAACAAGTCCAACCTAAAGTTTCCAAGGGAAGGAGCACAGAAACACTATCCCTTGCTGCTAGGTCTAAAGGAACACTTGTGTTATAGGCATCTATCTTCTGACTCAGTGACAATTATCTTCCTTGGCAGGAAATGGGGGCAAACATTAATTTTCTAGAACTGCTCTTCCCTTCCCTGATAGCCTCCATGTAGCTTTCCTGTTTACTAGAAGGTTTACACTACTAGGATATCCTTAGTAAGATACCTATAACCCAATAAATAAATGAAGTTACTCTTAATGTTACAGCTTCTTTTCCCTTTTCATCGGGAAACCTTTACCACGGACTGTGATACCAAATGATAAAAGGGAATGCAAAACATTATAATGTAATAACACTACAATAACGCGCGATAACGTTTAATCTGCAAGCTGCCTGTATTCAGCTTCCACAAAGCGCTCGCCTGGCCGCACAGACCCGGTTGCACCCCGAAACACAACACAAACTCGGTTTCAAACCGAGCGGGAGGCCAAAGCGCGGGGCTCCGCCGGCAGCGGCAGTGGCTGCGGAGGACGACGAGCAGGAGCAGCCGCGGCAGGCCGGACCGGAGTGGCCATGGCGAACCACCAGGGACAGGGATTGATCGATCGGGGAGGCTGGGCGACGAGGGAAGTGGAAGTTGCACTTGCGAAGGGAGCGGGGGCGATATGTAATGTACGGACGCGCTCCTGCTGTGGCGGTTGCCGACTTGACGGCCGGCGGCGGTTGCTTGCTACCCAGCGTGCA
>JAWLRI010000251.1:879267-992270 GCA_034781795.1 Crypturellus tataupa
GCTCTAGGTGGCCCTGCGTGTGCAGGGGGGTTGGACTAGATGACCTCTAGAGGTCCCTTCCAGCCTTAGGCATTCTGGGATTCTGTGCGATTCTATGAAAACAGGAGCATTAGAAGTTTCTTACACTCCTGTGTTTTGACTCTATTGGAAATAATACTGTCTGTGTAACTGGCTTTAAAATGTAGCATGAAACGAATGTTCTTATTCAAATCAATGCAATTTCATAAAGTTTCAGCTTTTTTGTTGCTTTTAATCAGAATTGCTTTGCTTCGTTCTAATTATCAGGGAGAGGGAAGCAGAGTTAGCTCTGTTTTATTATGCCATTAATGGAGCACGTGGGATTTTTGCCATCTTCAGCAACACCAGTGATTTGTGTCTCTATCCACACTGAGGAGAGCAGTGAATTGTAGGATAAGGCAGACGCTCCTGAAGATGGCAGTAAATGTCTTCTTAAGTGGCATAAAAGTTAGCTGTGGTGCAAAACACTGCTGTATTTGCCACGTACCTCGTTCCATCAGATTCCTAATTGCTAAAAGAATGAAAAGCGAGTTTGAAGATGCACATTTGAAATATTCTTTAGAGCTGTTGAATTGTTCTCTATGATTATACACAAAATACTTGTCCTAATATGTTTTATGTGTAAATTGATTAAAGTCCAATTAAGCAGCTGCAGAGCAGGAAAGTTAAGGAATAATAATAGTAACAAAGGTTTACATCTGGGAGAATCTTAGCATGGAAACACTGTATATTTCCTACCTGACATCCAATTTTCATTGATCCTTTATCAGTTGATCTGTTAATGCTTACCAATAGCAGCATGATTAGCTCCATGCTGCAATAGGTACGTAGGGTACCAAAGCACGGGTAGTTCGTGCATTGCATTTTACTTTGAGACACTTTCACACCAGCTTATCAAGTATTACTGTCGACATGTTATTCTAGGAATAAGACTTTAGCAATTCAGGGTATTACTCATTTTGCTCTATACAGTCTACAAGTTGATACAGTCAACAGCATTTTGTGTGCGCTGTGTGTATATACATATATGTTATTTATATTTACACATAACCTGAGCTTTATTGGAAAATAAAGAGAAATTCATGCCCATTTGTGTATATTTTTTATTGATGCTACTCAATGTTATGCATGTGCATTTAAACAGTGGAAAAAGTTGCCAGAATCTAAGTTAAAATGTGTTTTTTATTTTGAAGCATTTGTGATAACCAGCGTGTTTGAAAGTGTAAATCAGAGCAGCCAGTTACCCGGTAACCAGTTTCCTAAGTGAATTGCATTCTGTCTTTTAAATTCACTTAGCATCATGAAAACATTAATTCAAACAGTAAGCTTTTTAACTGACTCTTCTGTTATCTCAATATAAAAAGAACAGAATAATTTAATACATCAAAAACTGGTCCTGTGCAAGCCATCAAAAAGAGCAGTTCAGTGGCTGACAGAAAATTATCATTTCAACAGAGAGGCCATTTTACTTGTACTACATAAAATAAAATTGAAGGTGTAGCTGTATTTCACTTCTTTCTCAGGTTTTATGAAATTAAATAAAACAGTAACAATAGGGCATGAGCTGTTATATGCTGAAAATTAGCCCTGAGGACCTCCTCTTCAAATGAATGAGGATCTGTCTTTTTTTTTCTATTGAAAAGCTTGCTAGCAAAAATGCCTGCTGTAAGTAGTCTTTTTGTTGACTGACATTTATTATAGAGCAAAAGAAAATAGCCGAATTACCTTCTGGAATAAAAAAATGGCATCATTAAATTAATGATCAAAGATTCATGGGCTCTAATCGTCAGCTTATTCTCCTCTTTGGGAAAGAAAAAAGGGAAATTTCTGAAACACAACCCCAAAGCTTGCTTTGCTCCCCTGCTGGGCAAGTCTAGTTCACCTGGATCGCACAAATTTCCATCACTTTCCTTGGTAAAACCGTCACCTGCCCTTCCACGTTGGCAGACTTGTCCCCACTGCAGAATGATCTGAGCTTTATGTTCAGGGCCTTCACCCTCTTCCTTCCCATTGCCATTCTTCACAAATCCTTGGCATTACTGAGTGGTGCAATAACAGTGCAGACAGGCACAGGCATTCCTGTCCACACCCAGAGGTTTGTCATTTACTGAAGTACGTTGTCGATAAACTAGATCCAGGCAATTTTTGTAGCAGTGAAAAGCATCTGCTGATAACTCACTTAAACGTGAATTGAGACTACGTGCAGTTCTGACCTTTTCCTTTACTGATGTTAAAGCAATATTTAATATTAATTTAGGCAGCTTGCTTTTATTTTCTGAGTTTCATTTCATTATTGATATCAGAGTGATAAGAATCTGTCAGTTAAAAGCACTTTAAAAGAAAATTACGTTGTTTATATTGTGCTGCAGAGCTAAGCAGGTATATAATGAGAGATTGCTCTACCAAAGTGCTTATTTTTTTAACCAGTGAAGCAGAAACATAATTGTAGGGTGATACTGCCCTATTAGGAAAATATTTGCAAATGTTTATATAATGAATTTAAACTTTTTTGATATACCCAATACTATCAATCATCCATTTTTCTACTGAGAAAAGTATAATTAGAAATTCTTTAAAAATTATATCTAAGCTCTTCAATCTTTCGGTGGAATTTTACGTGTGAAGTGCTTTTGTAAATCTCATCTGATCAAAAATGTCTTGGTTTATGTTATGACGTTATCACTTTGTAAAGGTGATGCAGAGCCAGCAGATAGCTTCTTTGTGATGTTGTGTTTTGGCTTTTCTCTAATTCCTGGTTGTCTGCTTGGTGCTGCTGCCTGTTTGTACAGATAATAATACGATGCTGGTCATTTTGTTCAAAGAAACGTGTGGGTAATCGCTATGGAAGTTGTGCTACCTGCTTTGCACTGTTGGATACGTCCACACAGCAGCTGCTGTTCCCGCTCATACAGTGCGTTCTCTGTGGCAAACGGAATCTCCCATGGCCTCTGCAGTGGGGTTGTAATTACTTGTCTTTGAGATGGAAAAATCTTAGAACATAATTATCTTATCTGAAAAAAGTGACTTAGAAAAACTTGTTTCCTGTCATTTAGAGAACTGAGCTTCATGCAGTTCATGAATCTGAACTTTTTGATCTTCTTTTGCTTATTTACACATCATATTTTCAATATGGTTTTGTCTGCCTTCCCTCCTTCCACCATACTAGCCTTCTGTTAAATAGGAATTTCAAAGGCTGGTGGCAAAAGGCTAATAGCTAATAGAAGTGTAGCTCTGTAAACCATGTTCTTTTCTTCTCCCTGTCACATATAATTTATTTGGAGAAAGAATACCTTACTTCATATTTTGCTTCTCATTTGGTTCATGCAAAAGTCACCTTAAATATCCTCCTTACAAAAGAGGAAAAAAAGCATTCTCAATCTTATATTCTGTCAGCAGGATATTCTAATCTGTTAGTAAAAGGGAAATGGATCAGAGCTCACAAAGCTAGGTGGATGCTGGTATGATAAATTACTTCACTTGATAAATTAGCAGACATTCTCCAAAATACCTGTTTCTAGATTTTTGTTGTGTTTGTTACAAGTTGCATGAGATCATATGCAGAAAGACCATGTGTTGAAAACATAAATAAAATACGAGGCATATAGGCCATCAAAAATGTCAACTTAACTTTGAGTATATTCTTATTAAAGGCCTTAACAGATGCTGTTGTTATCTCCCATGTTTGCTCAGTTCTGCCTCCTTAGCTGTACCAAAGCAAGTCACAAACAGCAGTTCCAGGGTGTCCGACACAGGACAACATAGGTCATGGTGGCCTTTTCAAGGGACTGAACTCAGAGTTTAATGCAAGGAGAAAATAGCTCCTACTTTTAGTTACCACTTCTGGTTTTGTTTGCATTATCTTACCATCTTATGATGAATTACATTATTTCTTTCACCTTTGGAGAGTCAGTTTGAATATTCTTCATTAGTTATTGCTGTATATGGTCTGATAGATAGTGATTTAAATGTGTATTTGGAAGAGCTGAAAAATAGTGAGGAAGACATTGAGAGATTTTTACTAATGAGTGCAAGTGAGGGTTTCAGTACGAATGCTTTGTGCTTAGGTGTGATTTCTTTTACAACTGCTTCGCGAGGTTTGGTAAGGATGAAGTAATTTGTACTGGAATAAATGGTTGTATCTGCATATGTAGCTCTTTGGGAAATTTGTTCGTGTCTTTTGCTTTATCACTTGGAATATAAAGCATATTGAGTTTGTTTTCAGTGAGGATGAAACAGGAACTAGCCAGCACTCTTCATCTTTGAAAACAGATGTGGTTGTTCTTGCTGTGAGTCTCCAGTGCTAAAAACCTGAGCTGAAGCTGCAGGTAAACAGTTTGGTTTTGAGGAACATCAGGTTTTAAATGAGCCAGAATGCCCGTGTTCTGCAGTTGAGCTACGTGATTTGAAGGTTTGATGGGTCTTCTTGTTTTGTATTAACCTCCTCTGGTAAAAGAGGCAAAAGGGAGCAGGTCTGTACATCTCTTAGCACATCTGTGCTGTAAAACACAGGATTGCTGTGAATAATCAAAATAAAAGTATAATCTTGGCTTCATTTTAAGTTAGTAGGAGTTCTTACTTTATTGGAGCTGACTAGCATTAGCTTTTGTTCTCAGATACCAGTGATTGATGTCACAGAAGAGCATGCCAGAGACAGCGATACTAGACAGCTAGTGCGTTTGCTGTTGTTCTGTGCATTTATCTGTGAAATGGGAATAATGATGAATAATTACCTCAAATTGGCATAAGACATTTTGTTACAAAATAGCTTGTATTTTGAACACTACCTCAAACTCAAATTTCTGTTTTGACATCAAGAAAAGTCTTACTAATCAGTAACTTTAATTTAAACAAATCATTGAAGAAACTGTGCTATCCTGCCATACCCCTCAACTCCCACTGAATCCTCAATCATTCTTCCATCAGCTTTCTGGGAGCAGAATTATATCTTTATACTAGATATCGCTGCTTCCATTTCCTGCTCTTTCCTTTTGCATCTCAGAGTGATGAAATGGCAAGTGTAACAGAAAGGAGGTATCAATAGCTGCTATGAGTTAAAAACACTGATGATATGTGTTACACAAGTTACTTTCCTAATCTAGGGTTAAATGTGGCAAATTATGAACTCTGCGTCAGCAAGCTTGACCAATGAATGGTGGTGCTGATCTACGAGAAATATTCTGGTATACAATGTTAGAAGGTTCGCTGACAAAAAAGTGAGTGGAAGGTGATTTTCACCCTGGTTAAGATTTCACAGTGAATTCTTGATTTGTCAAGTGCTTTGCCTATTATACTGAAAAAGTTCAACAGTAGTCATTATATAGATCAATGTGCTTCTTACAGATGTGTTTCAATTTTGCAATTGTTTTCTTGTAAAGTGAATAAAAGCTTGACTGTGTGACACTGGCAGGGGGTAGGATTTCCACCCATCTATCTACAGTCAGTTGCCGGGTTTGTTTCAGTGCACAGTTCAGTTCAGCACATGTGCCTGTCTGTAAGCATACTTAAGTCAGTAAGGTTGTTTGTCTTGATTACTTTGGACTAAAAAATTTGAGCTAAAAATGCTATGTTTATAAGTTTGTCATGTTAGACAAAAAAAAATTCACATATTTTTTACTCCAATTCATAATAAAATATACATTGCGGGTTACAAGCAGCTGTGATGTGCTTACACTTCTATAGTTTATCATTTAAAATTTATAAGGAAACAATTTTATTTCTAAATTAACTAGCAGGCATACTGAATAACATAATTTAAAATTGATTCAATTTATCAGTCTAACCAGAAAATATTAAGATTGTCAAACTGATGTATAGCTTCTAATCAAAAGAAGAACACCCTATCTGAGATTAACATCATTAACATTTCACTGTTTCTTATGACAATGAATCCTCAATGCATGCTAAATTCTTTGATATTCCTATGCAACAAATCCTCCAGTGGATTTATTATGATAATTTTAATGTTTTTTTTCTTCTCAAGGGTTGTTTGAAAAGCAAATTATAACTATTATAAATGCTGGCATTACAACCCCCCAAAAAATCTAAAACATTTTGATGTTATAAATTGTTTCACATTAAGATCAAACAAGAAGGAAGTCAAAGTAGTATCAAGGGCTGAATAATTTACAGATGCTGGGTTATGGATGCATATTATTTTATGGTTCATTATATCTGAACTCTTCTGTTGTTATATCTTTGTCCATGAAACCTAAAGTTTGTGGAGGATCTGTATTCTTAAAGGTGTCTGAATCCCTAGTGTTCAGGACAGTGCAGTTCTGATTTTAGCCCCAAAACAACTCTAACCTTATAGAAATTGGCTTACTGCCTTAGTTGTTCTGTTTTTCTCTATTAGAAAGTATTGCTGGAAGTTGTAGAAAGTACACTTTCTAGATAGTATATTTTTATATAATATAGAGAATAGTTTACCTAAGTACTTAAGATTTGTATATTTTTCCTTCTAATTATATTGGGAATAAGTTCTGTAGAGAGTGACTAGATTACTTATGTGCAAAAACGATCTGTGAAGAGATTCTCAACACAACTATGTCAAGCAGTGCTGTGTTTTGGATATTAAATTCCAAATAGATTTAAAATAACATGAATATTCTGGAATAAAAGTGGTTGTAAAACTGAACTATCAAACAGACATTACCTTTATGCAATACCTAAAATAAAAAAAACCTGTCTTATCATAATGTACAAGTATAAACTGTGCTGACTGGACTTCAATCTAGTCAGCCTTTCCTCAAAGTCTTGCAAGAAATTTATAATACCAAGTGTCAAAAATGTTTTTTCTCTAGGAAGCTGTGAAGCAGCTCCAATTTTTATAAGTAGCTCAAAGATTATTTTAGTAGTTTTGTTTTTGACTTTGATAGGCATTGAATCTGACTTGTATTAAATTACTTGGAAATAATGCCTAAGCTTGTATAGATAATAATTGTGGACTAATTCTAGAAATACCACATAAAAACTTAAGAAAAAAATGAAACTAGTAATAATGCTTTGCATAACTTTTTACCAGCATATTACATGAATTAGGAAATTATGCATTTTGTGCTTGAGACTTAATACTTGGGTGGAATACTACTATTTTGGTAGAAACTGTAACTATGAAATTGTACTGTTTGGGGCAGTATAGTGGGAGCAGGGATGGGAGGCATGAAAGAAAAGCTGTTTACAAAGTCAACAGTGTCTTCTGTGCCTGAAGGATTTCTGCTTCACTATTTCATGGCTTGTAGCACTAGTGATGAGATGAAGAAAATGCTTGGGCAAATTAAGGATTTTTCTCCAACTGTCTCCAAGCTAGCTCAGATGTATTTTGGAAGGTGCCACTTAGGAATGTGTAATCTTTTATTTTCAAAAGAATAAGTAGTTTGGAGTGAAAATATAGGATGTATCTTCATACTTAAATAACAATCAAGAAATATTTTTCTAACTTGTTCGCAGAAATATACCATACATCTTCATTTGAATAAATTATAAAAGTAGTTGAGGCTCCTGTAATGTGATTTTATTGGATGGATTTGATTACATAGAAGAGGAATGCCACAGAATGCAGCAAGCTTCATTTGTGAGAAATAATCCTTCTAGGCGATCAAAATCCTAGAGGGAGTTTCACACAGCTGAATGAGTTATTTAGTTGACACGAAGCTCCTAACCTCCACAACCGAGAAAAGGCACTTGCAACAAATGGGTCGGTGCATGAAACCAGCGGTTAATCTACAGCTGCCAGTGGACCACGTGAATGACTATAGCTGTGGGGAATAAATTTGCGCGTAGGTCGTACGTTCCTTCCACATTTTCGCTAATCAGAAATCTGTTCCATTTTCTTAGGCTATGTTTAAGGAGATTTTCCATATATGCAAACAAACGATCCAGAAATTCAATGTGTGAAGTGGGATTGTTGATTACTTTCTTTGAGCATTCAATTAACAGTATTATTTTCTATATAGAGCCGGATATCTGAAAGCTTCCGGCAAGAGTGTGATAAAATTCTGTAATAGCTGTTTCACCTGAGGCTTTGTCAGCCATGCCAATCCAGCTGTTATAACCATGAATAATTGTTAACTGCTGCATATTTGAATGGAAAACAGAATAAAGTTCATTCAAATTCAGAGTGCTTACATTGTCATCATTTTTAGATTTAATAGCAAAATCTTTGTAGCTTACGTTTGATGGTTACCCAGTATAACCACCATTTCAGATATTTCAAATAACAGAGGAAGGCCCACAAGCTGCCTTACGTGTACAAAGAGCAGTCAGACCTTCCTTGGACACCGTAGTCATTGAATAAAGTTGTTGAACAAATAAGTGGATTGAGGTTCAGCAAGACAAAAAGCCCGTATGTATGTGGGAAAATATGAAAAAATAGGTAATTTTCTTTTTTATTGTTTAACTAAAGACTGAAGTATTTTCCCAGAAAATTGGAAGCTGTGGTCTTGGCCTTCTGCAGCCATTAAAGGCTGTGGCATGGCTTACAACAGGACAGAGGTCACAGGGAAATCGCAAAATCAGGTAACCAGTTACAATTACCTGCAAGTTTTGAATAGTTCTTTGATCAAACCCAATTTTGCTGCCAGCACAGAGTGCCTATCACAGTAGGTGATAGGTGCCTGCTATTCCCTTCTTGCCATCTCACCTTGTATTTTTTGCTTGTGGTATGGAAATAGGAGGCTAAAATAATTACACAAGGTGAAACTGCAGCAGATGTTCCTGCACACTCACTAAATGAATCAAGCTGCAGCAAAATGGCAGCCTGGCATTCGTCTAAAGCTCTCTAAACCCCTAACAGCTCTGTTAGAAGGGCCTAGAGGCTGCAAAATTCTCATTAATCCCCAGTTTGTAGCCCTAAAACATGGCTTGTTAAGGCTACTGTCCACCTCTGGAGTAGTGAATAGGTGCAGGGTCCAGGATGCCTCGTATACTGCCTATTTGTGGATGATTTTGTTGTTTTCATTCTCTCTTTTTTTTTTTTAAGCGTTAGATGTCAGCTTATACTCTATCATAGCTCACTATTCAGAATACTTGCCTGGGTTGGGAGTGCTGTGTGCTTAGCTCTTAAACCACTCAGAGTCTCTCAAGCCCCTCCACTACCCATCTGAGTGTAATTTTCAAATTTACCTCTAATCCGAGAATTGTAGATAGTGGTAACATTAACTGGGGTCATGCTGGGACATCAAGGTCTGTGCTAGTTACTCCCAGCAAAGAGATGGACTCTGTGTGTTCCAGTGAATGAGTATAGACATTAAATGTTCACCATTTGTTTCTCCTTATATAACTAAAATATCTACACTGAGAGCTGAGCATGATGCTGAAATTACAGTAGAGGAAATGAATGGGATTTTATTTCTTACCTGCCATTTATGTGTTATGAAGAAATAGGATGAAGATTTTCAATGAAGTAAAAATATCACAGAAAGTCACCAAGTGGCAAACATATAAAAAAGTCAGCTTAATTCTTTTTTTTTTTTTCCCCACAGGAATGCATACAGAGTTTGGGGTTTGGTATACATGGGGAATGAGAGTGCTGGGTCTTAGCAACATTTCATTCTTCTCATTTCCACCCAGTAAAGTGTGAAACTCAGTTTTGGAAACTCATAATAGTAGGATACAGATACAGTCAAGTTTTGGTGATTTAATTATTTTTTTTCTCCTTGTGACCAGGTTATCATTGCTATGTATTGTACTGTGTATCTGCAATTGAGTATAGCAAAAGCAGTGTAACTTTTCTGTGATAATCAAGCTAGATACCAGCATTTATGTTTAAAAAGTACACAAAATAAGGAAAGTGAAGCATAGATAAAAAGGGATAGTGCTAATGTCAGGATGAGAAACTTGTCGTGTTGTCAAGGGACAACTGCTCTTTCTTACTTCAACTTTTTTTTTTTTCATTACTAAAGAAGTCTGTTTTTAATCTTCTAGAACATTGACTGTAAATTCTGATTTTAATTAAATGACTGCCAATTTAACTAATTATGCTTAGCACAGCTATGGGATTGTATTCAGTCTTGTTCTCTTTTTAAAGTGAATAAATTAACTTTAGTGAGCAGAAGAAACTAATGAGGCAGCATTTGCAGAATGCGGAACATAACTTACATAAAGTAAATAAGAATAGATCATATTCGTTATCGATTTTCTATTTTTAAATAAGCCCAAAAGTTAGTTAGCAAAAGAAAAAAAAAGATATGCTAATAAGGCCCTATTTATTTAATTAAATATTCTAAAGATAAATGTGAGAGAGGGGCAGAGACACGAGGCTGGCTCCATGCAAGCTATTAGCCAAACGCAAAGCTCTGGGGAGCGTCCTGGGTGCCAGGGCTCGTTTCCTAGCGGCTGGCTCCAAACTGGAAACAGGCTGTAGCTTCCGTTCTGTTCCAATATTCATCCTAAAATATTCCAAGCTGTTCAGAATGGAGCCTCTCAAGGGGCAGGACACGATTGCTAAAGAAAAATCCTCTCGTGTATGCATGCTCTTCTAGAGCTGTGCAGTAAACTATACTAATTTTGGGGAGAGCTTGATAAAACACAAATATTATGTATCCATCGATCAATCTGGCTCTCATTTTAAAGAGGAGAGTTCTGGGCAGTGAGAGCTTTCACTCTGCTGTTGAAACTTAGTAGAACAAATTTATTGGAACAAATATTTTGACTGAAGGGCTTTTCTAGAAAGTCACTTTAATGAAATGTTCCAATGTGCTGTGGTTGCTCATGCCTTTGGGTATCCAGTACGTTATTTTCACTAGTTCTATTCGGAAGTAGCTTGTTTTCTTCAGATCTGAATTGATGTATTCAGCTTGGTCTTACCTATTTTATGTGCAGCAGATACTACTTGGGCCCGAAATATTTAAATGGAAATCACTTTTTGTTAAAACTTCATATAGTCTGATGTAGATGATTTTTGTGCAACTGGTTCTAATCAGCACAGAATACTGTGTGCTGCTGGTGCTGAGCTGCCAAGCACAGAATTCTTTGGTTTTCAGAATGCAAGCACTAGCAATGAAGCAAAAATATAAGAAATCCTCTTGGATCTTGCCTAAGATGAGACTCCAAAGCTGCACTGCAGAATGTTTGCATTGTGACTTGCCCTTATGTACATTAGCGCATGGACTTCTCCACGTCCGTAAGCTGCAGCCTTTAGAGTTTTTACATAACTATGGGACAAATGTTCTCTTTTGCATGAGCCAACCTGAGTTAGAATGGTTCAGATCAGGATTTTATTAATAGTGAAGAGCTGCAGCTAATTCCTCTCCATGGTAACGACTTGCACATTTATGGTGATAATATTAAACTAATAGTGGCTAGTTTATAGTGGATTCAGAGCAACCTAAACTCCAATATGTGGGGGAATGAGGAGGGGAGGTATAACCCTTTCAGAAGATTACTCTTGTTGCGTTCCCCAACTTCTAATATATCATGTCTGTGGATGTTTTCCAGTCTGAAAGTCTGGGATTCAGAACAAAAAGTGATTCTTTGAGATGAATTCTGCTGACCAGTGTAACTCAGATGCTCTGACTCTAGATGTTAATATACAATATTGAATATCTTATTAAAAAAGAAAAGTAGCCTGGAGAGAAATGAAAATCTGAAAGAAAAAATATCATTAGGAAAGAAATATTGTGGCATGTATAACCTAAGATACTGTGCAGAGATTGGTAATGTCTGTGATAACTAGACTCCAGAGAATAAATCAAAGACGGGGATTTTTGATCATTTCGGTCTTGCTGTTAAATTAGAAAATAGACCTTATTTTTAATTTACTGAATAAAAGTTTTTATAGTGTTACATATCTTCAGTAATTTGGAGTCATGTTTTGTAATGTTTATTAAGCCCAAATGTCCTTTAACTTCATGTTAAGAGGGAATTTGTCCTGAGAAGGGATAGTGAAAATGGAACTTAACGATTTCTTTCATTTGTCAGTAACTTGTTTGTTTATTGAAAACACTGGCACCATCAATTTGAAGCCAATTAAATCAAGATTTCTTACTTGGTAGAAAATCACACAGTTCATATGCTTAACAGTGTCTGTAAATATGTTTAACAGTGAATTAGTTTTTAACTGCTTATTTTCTGCCTGTATAAAAAAAAGTCTCTAGACTACTCTAGTGCAGAAATCCCACTTTTCAGTTCAAATACAGCTGTGTACATGAAATACCACGAGGTGCAGAGGATAGTCCTTCATGAGACTGATCAGAAAATCTTCTACTTTTCATTGCAATTTGTTTTGCAATCTCAACCATGCTCCTAATACTAAGAGGGGAGATTATGGACACATAGTAGATGACAGAAAAAGAACAATTAAAACAGAAAACTGTTTGTGTGATACAGAGCACAACCTGCGTAAGCATGGCCCAGGCAAAGGATGCTCTTCTCCCAGGGAAATAGTTTATACCTGAGCCTGAGAAAGCTTTGTAACCTGGAAGCTCAGTGATGATTCAAAGACTGTGCAAGGTAACAATAACAGCCTCCTCTGAATTGCTTGGATTTTAACAGCATAAGTGAATTCATTTTTAAAACAAAAGAAGTACTTTGGGGAAAAAAAACCCTCCGACTCCCGACACAAAAAACAGTTCTATTAAAATTTTGCATTTTGAATCACTGTCCATTTATTTTGGCTTTTCAGAGCCTTATTTTAAAGAAAATGTTATTGTCTCCACATAGAGGTTACTCTAGAGGTATAGTTGCAAATATTGTTCAGTGTGGATAGTATTTACACAATTCATTGTCTACGGCTCTGGACTTAGTGTAGCACAAATGTACCTGACTGTCATAGTAATGAATTATTGCCAGGTAATTAAATCAGCATCTCCTAATTCAAACAGTTGCCTTCTGGAACTTATAATTCACCTCTATTGGCCAATACTTATAGACTTTAATTGCCTCATAATGTTGTCAAGAATACATTAGCTAATGTTGAAAGGGTCCAATTGCATCTCTTTGAGCTAAACAACGTATATTAGTGTTCTACCCCTATTCTCATTCTGCACATTTACCTTATCGATGTCTTGGGCTGGGGGGAGGACACATCATCAGGTGCAATAAGGAGCAGCCTTGTCAAAGCAAGTAGTATTTCAGACTTGCAATGTGGAGAAAATAGCTCCCCACAAAGAGAGTGTTATCAACTATTGGGTTCTGACAAGAGACAGTGGACATCCTCCTTTCAGTGGAAGTATTTTTAAACAAGACAAAAATATCATTACCTTCTTGAAAGATGAAAATAAATAAATCTCCATGCTCATTTCACTCAGCCAAACTATCTCAGCTTCATTTTAGATTTCTATAAGCATTTTTTGAATAACAGAGTATACTATTTACCCAATATTTTGGGTAACATCCACATGTGGTTAATGTAGATGTTGTTGCTTTTCTAGACTCAAGTTACTTTCATATTATTTGCCATTAATGAATTTAAGTTCACTAATACTAAAACATGTGATAATCTTTCTTTACTTTATGATACCATAATGATTGCAATTTTATTAGTCTTTAGACACATCCCTGTCCCTGTAGACTAATATTTCTGAAGATACAGTGAGGTGAAACACTTCAAATGAAAGGCCTGAACAAATCTTTATTGAAATGAGTAGAACTCTTTCCATAGACTTCAAAGAAAAAAAGCAGCAAAATAATTAAGCACAACTGAGATAAGAGAAAGAAACAGAGGCCTTTGACACCCTTTGGAGCAGACCATCAAGGGAGACAAGAATGCTGATCTGCACATGGTAAGAAAAGGGAAGCAGGAATTGCTTTATAATTCAGACCCAAATACTGCAGGAGAAACAGGTACCACTTAGGTGTCGTGTGATAAGAAAATATGCTAGAAAAAAATACCATATCTGGAGGTTTATATCTTCTGGTGGTCCAAGCAATTTCCCTCTCAGGCTAGGAGCTATTTAAAGTGAAGGGATCACATGAACAATTTTAACTACTAAATGTAGTAAAGAAATAGACTCTTCATCATAATATTTGGATTTATACCTAAAGAAAATCTCTATGGAAGGAGACTGGGAAAGGTGGCCAGGTGAAATGAATCATGTCAAAGCTATCTAAAAGCGGAGGCAGCTGGTATCTGCATAACCTTCCTCCTCGCTTTATTTTTGGTTAGAGTTGTAGAGCCCTTCACTGGCAGGTGAGGTGTTTTGTGAAGCACCTGAGTAGTTCTTTGGGCCTCTCTGTTACTTGTTGTAAAGGACCATGGTCTAGAAATCCATGATATGTCAGGTCATCTTTATTCATCCACTGTGGAGAAAAGGCAAATCTGCCTTCCTTTTCAAGGATAGTAATATCTTGTATGTTCCTTTAAGTATTTACTACCTCTATATACAGAGAATGAACTCATAGAAAAGAAATAACTCTAGAGAATTGATGAAAGCTAATCTATAGAGAATGTTTGGGGTTTGTTTAAATCAACAGTTTCACATGAATTACATGGATTATTATTTAGTGTCATAGTCTTCTAATGTCTCCCCCTATGGTAGGTTTCTCCAGGGGGTTAAAGTAGTAATCAATAAAGGTAATTGGTAAAATTAACAATTGGCAAAGACCATTAGTAATAAATATGTGCAACATAAACCATTTAGGAGGTCTTTGTTCTTTTATTCTGACACTAAGATTTCTCACCAAACTGTGAGACCTTTATCTCAAAGCAAAAAACCTATATTTTGTTGCTGGATGATAAAATTGGAAGGTAAGCATAGTCTTCAATTATTCTGAAGTTGAAAGAAAACTTCTTTTTAGAATAAAAAAAAAAAGTTACTTTAGATAACAAATTTCTTTTAAGCAGTGTCTTCCTTCTTAAGGGATTGTCTTCTTTATATGTTTTTATAAATTAGCTACAGCTGCCTTACGTTCTTCCTTGGAGGGAGTCCCTCTGGGTCCCAGCTTCCGTGAATAACACCGGTGTTGTTACCTCCATGAATCACTGGTAGCTGGTGTGCAGGCAGCCTGTTCAGTAACTCTAATTCTCCTTTGGGGTTCCTCTGAAAGTCTCTGTTGTCTAGCTCATATCTTTATATTGTAAGTCGTTTTTTTTTTTCCTTCTTCAAAAGATGCTTATCTTTTCTATCTGCAATTAGTCTTTCTTTTTAAACTACAGCAAAGTTTTTTTTTATTCCTTTGTGATCCTTTCTTTCATAGGGGACAGGCAGACATAATTATACAAACAATTTGTGCCTAGTATTTGATGCATACGCAGTGACAACTTTCTAGAAACTTGTTTTATTTATGAGATTTTGCTGTAGTAGCAGAAACACTTTTTCAGACTTCCAGTGGACCATGAGTCTTTTCTCAATTCTTGTTCAGACAGAGCTTGCTCTGCCTTTCTTCTTCTGCATTTTCTTCTTTTGCATCATTTAAGCTATTAAAAGGCTGAAGTTCAAAGAAATACCATGTCTCTACTCAAGGAAAATTCATGTTGAAACAAGTGAATCACTGCCAATAATTAGTGGAGCTGTTTCTATTATAAAGAGGAAGCACCTGCAACTGAAAGTGTATGTGAACTTGTAATGTTATTCTGCTTCAGGTATGCTTCACAGTAAGTGAAATCAAGAGTTAAAAGAGGTTTTTAGATCTATGGTTGAGTGAAACTTGCTGAAATGTTTGTTTTGTTTTTGTTGAAGCAAGTTTTGAGTGCCTGGGACTGAGGAGACTGTAATGTTGTTTTTTGGGAAAATGTTTAATAATACAAGGTGAAAGAGCTGAGACCTGGTCATACAAATTTCACAGCAGAGACGTTTTTGGCATGATATGTTATTCTGAGTCAATTATTTTTGGTATATGTTAGTGATTTTTATTACAGAACGGATAATTTTGTTTGTATTTTTTTGAGGGGAATGGCAGTTTTACAGTGGATTGTTGTTTAGTAAGTGTTGGGCTTTTATATTTACTTCTGTGGATTTTTTTTCTTCTGTTACTTGAGGTCTAAGTCAATAGTAAGCAAACAAATAAGTGTGAGTTTGGGACGTTTGTTGCTTATACTTATATGAAGTTGGAGTCTTTCCTCCTGAGGGTTACTGTTTCCCAAATCCCTGGCTGAAGGGTGTTGTGTGTGTTTTGTTATATTTGGGGTTGGGGAGAGCAAAATAATCAACTAACGAAGCAAAAGCACCAGCATCTCAACACATTTTTTTTGCTTGCTTGTTTTTTTTGCCTTTAAGGTGGTTCATAACGCTTTAATTTTTTTGTAAGCTTAGAAGTATTTTTACATGAAAGGATTTTTTTTCCCTCTAAAGTGACTAACAAAGAATATTTTCCTGGAACTGGATTTCATCTGTATAAAATGAAGAATTTTTGGATGCCTTGCAGATGATGCTTTAATGCCTATGCACATGGTAACTAGAGAAATTCATGAAACACCTTTGTTAAATGCCTACATGGAACTGCCTGTACATGGAAAATGAAGATTAGACATGGATGGGTATAATAGCAATTTGAATTTTACAGTTTCTTTTGCCTAGTTCTCACTTAGCAGTGATGTGTATTAGTACTTAACTGAGCAATTAGTTACCAGTGGTAAGTCTGATGTACATAGACCCAGAAGGTAAACCGCCTGCCTTTGACTACCTCTATTATGTCTTAAAATATTCATTTTGATATTTTTTCAGCTCAGACCATGAAAGATAGGTCAAAAAAGAGTGGGAACAATTCAGGAGTCATTCTGATTCATAGTTAGGGACTTCACAATAATTTGACGTGCCTGATCTTTAGCTTGTAGTTAGTTGTCAGAGCTGATCTCAAGCTTTAGAAATTAGTTCCCCCGAACTGGCCAGAAATAGCGGTTTTGGTCTTTCAAAACGTTGCCTTTTATGTGTGAAATCAATTGCACCAGGAGCATGTTCTTTCCACAAGTAACAAAATGAATCATGTCCTATAATGTCATCAGATGTCTTTGAAAATGTTAGCACCTCTCATTTCACAACACTTCCTATGCGTATTAAGGGTGCGTTATTTTTAGTCTTATAAAATATTTGGTTTGAGGAAAGATCTGCATTAGTAGTATCCTTGTAAAACTACACGGTTTCTCTGTATTTTAAAATTGTTTTAAAGCAATCTTTACTCTGAAGCCACGAATATAACTTTCATCTTCGTTTTGGAGAAAAATGTCAGCCTTTAGACAGCACAATAAATGGCTTTTAAAGAGCAGTAAAACCCAGAATGGGTCAAACTTGTGCATGATTTGACTCCATTAAAATGTGTAGATACAAACCTAAGACAAGTGAGGTATATATATATATATATATGGAGATACATGTATACACACAAATATTTGTACTATATAACTACTTTTTTGTAGTTATACATAAACATGCGCTTTCCACACCTATGTAGAAAATGCATAGCAACCAAAGTGGGAACTTGTAGTGCAAATCCTGTACTTTTCAGTACTTTGTTTTTCCTTCTAAGTTTTAACTTGGGGCTTCAAGTAGATGTAGATATGGTCTAATGTGGGCCAAATTCTTTGCTGGAAAAGCAGATGAATCTCCACATTTGCAAGAAAACAACAAAAATCATTTGAGGAAGAAAATTTGATATCAAGGTAGTAATTATATAATATTAGAATGATAAGTATTTTTTGTGATTTAAGGTTCTTAAAAAATAATTGTTTTTATTTAAAGTGATGCTTTTTTGTGTGTTGAGATTTTTGGGGAAAAAATTCAGCTCAATTCAGTTCAAGACTCAATTATTTTCCTTCTAAAATTCTCTGAATAATGTGCATGTGCACTTTCATTTGTGTAAAACAATATTTTTTGAAGTTCATGCTGAATTCTACTTTTAAATTGTTCATTCAGCCTCTGCTGCCTTAACTGAGAAATGTCCACAAGAAGGTGTGAACTCATCCTTTGTTACTGGCCAAGCTCCTTCAGCTGCTACCCTTCTCCTGGCAGTTTAAAGCCTATAATTAACTCTCTCTCTCTCCTACTATCTTTTCAAAACAAATGCTCTTTTGCAGAATTGCTCTAAATTACCCAATATTAAAAATATATATATATATAAATGCATGCACTAGTTATTTACAGCAGCCAAAATAATCCTTTCATGTTTCTCAGCTATGCTTTCTCTGTAACTTCTGCATCTCTCACATCTTTCCTTTGCCCTGGGTTGCTGAGTTTACAGTTTGTGAAAGGCCGGATGAGTTACTGATGGGTTGGCATTTGGTTAATATGAACCTTTACGCACCCAGGCCACCACACCTTTGATATGATAAACATTGAGGAAAACATCCCCATCAGGCTTTCTACAAGAAATAAAATGTAGCACCGGGCAACGTGGCTACTGTTTTTCACCTACAGCCTTCTTTTTTTTTGAGGAAAAAAATGTGACTTATTTTTGGAGGGGGTGGGGCTTAAGTTGATAGATACTTTATAAAATCTTGAAGCTCTTTCATTAGAATCTGCTAAAAATAGCTTTTAAATAGTAAATTAATAGTTGGAATATGACTTTGTTGTTATTAGGTGCTATTCCAGACGAAAATGGACTGTTTGATTGATGAACTATTTGAATTTATTTTCTTTCCTGCTACTGTGTTAAACCTTGACTTGAAAACTAAGGTGACCTCTAGGAATAAAATGCAACAGATTACATAACGTCAGGGCTTCTGTGTAACTACCAAATATCAACATCCAAACTGCTCAGTAGATACTCCTAAAAATCTCTGAATTAAGTTGGGATCATTCTGTCCCCTCGGTGTATAGCCAGTAGAAGCAGCCCCAGCGAGGGTCTGTCTGCCCATGGCACGTGCTGAGATCCCAGGCTGCTCGAGGTTGGATGTAGGAGTGTTGTGAACACAACCAGGCCAGCCAGGAGCTACGAGCCAAGACGTTTCGGAAAAGAGGCTCTAAGAGGATCCAGCTGCAAGCTGTTGAGTTTCAGCAACTTCTAAACTGAGCTGGGTTTGTATGTCAGTTCTTCTTTGCATGGGAGCAGGAAATTATTTATCAGGTGACTAATGGTATCTTTTATATCCCCCAACCTTAACCTACTTTACAAAATAGACTAGCATTAATAATGTGCGATATATATCTATTTTAATCAATACTTCATTTCTTACTTTCAAATGTGTTTGAGTTCATATTTTTCAACTTTTCTTAGGAGCAGGAATTTTATTGCAGAAACTGAGAGCTTCACATAATTGTATCCTGTAACAGTTTTTTTTGGTGTTTATTTAGGGCGGTGCATATTATAGAATTAGTGACAAAGAAATTTGTCCTGTGGGCTTTCTGCTACAGAGATCAGCGTGCTGCTGTGCTTTGACTGAAGGTAAAGGTGTTTGAGTATAGGCTCACAGATAATGTTAGCAGTGTGGTGGCTTGACACAAGCTTGAGGTGAATTGCCCTTGGAATAACACCTCTGAGTCACACTTCTTTCCTTTGCTTCAGGGGTGGAATTGCTGCACCTTGTCCTCTTAATGCAGGCAGATTGTATGTGCCCGCTCTAGGTGAAGGAATCCAGACGCAGAAAAGAAGGAAATGCTGATGTTTCCTTGGACTCTTATTCTCTTTTGTGAGATAAAATAAAACTTTAAGTTTGTGATGTTGAAGCTAGCATTTTTTTTAATTATGTGTTCTTCCTTATATTCTGGTAATATACTTTTCATGAATTTGAAGTTGGAGAGGAAAATGGAAGTTTCAAAGATCAAATAAAAAGATAGATGTGTTATGCATTTAATTATTTTCCTAAAAAGTGTTTCTGGACATGTCTTTCCCAAGGATGTTATACTTAAAGCAGAATTTGGAAAACCTGAAAATACCAGTTAAAGTTATTGAGACTTCCTTCCACAAAGTGTTTGTGAATTGCACTCTCTTCTCTCAAGAGTGCTCCTGTAATTTTTTTCTTGTGTGGGAAAGGTGTTGAAGAAGGAAGCAGATGTGAAGAGGGCAGATTGAACAGCCAGTATTGTCAGTAACAAATAACATCTTTAAAGTTTGTTTGCAGCTTGTAAATTATGGATGCCAACTCTTCGCTGTGCTGCAGAGGAGAGCAGCCAGAAGGTCCAAGACATAAGTGATGGTGAGGAGACACTGTAAGCATTTTAAGCAATACCTTTGTCAGACGTCCAGAACTAAAACATTTCCCTGAATTATGGGTTTAACAAAATGCTTTGGTCTTCTTTTTCCGGAAGCTAAGGGGACTGAGGGGGAACCAAAGAAGTTACTTAATCCTTATCTTCTGGATCTAAGAGTGTCTTCTTGCTGTTGCTAGTGGATGGTTATCTCATTGCCGATGTAAGCACAGGTATTACTAAGTAATATCATCTGAGATGGGACCATCCTACCGCTGACCTGCAGCCCTAACTTGCCTTTCTACTTGCTTCAGCAGCCTTTAAGGCACAGAGCAATGTTCATCTGGTCCCAAGATTTTGGTACCTGAGGTTGAGGATCAGAGTTGCTTGTGTTGACATAATGACTGGCTGATGTTACATCTCAAGCTTCTTTAGGTCCTTCTGTTGGCCAGTTGTTAAAATGGAGTCTCGCGGCATCTCTGCCTGCCTCCTCCTGCCAGAAAGACTTGAGAGGACCAGTGGTGCGTGTGGTTGGGCAATGTCATGGTAATAGTCCCATATTATTTTCATAAGACGTCTTGGGCAAGGAGACTAGATTCTTTGTCACATGAGCCCGAATTTAGTTTTTAATTTTCTAGCTTGGGCCTGTATCGCTACTTTTAAACCTTTCCTGGAGGATGTAGGAGGGCGTTGAAGCAGCAGGGGGAGTCCTCGCTTTGAGCAAAGCGGAGACTGTTAAGGTGGAAACACGCCGGAGGTCTGAGCTGTGGTGTTCTGGTATGGGAGATGGTATAAACCTCGCGTTGTTGGAAAGAGCTGATTCTGTGAATTTCATTTAGAGCACAAACAGGATAAATGAAAAAATCTGCAAGTGACTTGAAGAAAGTTGCTGACTAGCAACGTTGCTCGAGGCAGGTTTTGCAGGGAGCGATGTTCAGATCGTGTTTTGGGAAAAGGGCAAAGATAGCTGATAGTAGAGGACAAAAGAGATGTGTTGTGTATGGTAAAATGCACAGAGGATAAAGCTGCAATATGACAACCACTTTAAAATATATGGCTTTACAAAATGGTATAAGGTGATTGTAGGCCTATGATTTTTACAGCTGTTAATATGGTGATGCTTTTTCGATTCTAGTACTCTAAAAGCTAAGTCAACGAGACAAAAGTTTAGCAAGGGTAACTAGCTCAGGTGCCCTAAATTTGCTTCCCTCTCTTCTTAGAAATTGCTTTAGAAGATAAAGTAGGAGACCTATTATTTTGTCAAAAATGATACAAAGTTTATGTGTATATGTCCTTCATTCTGCCCTTCCTTTGGCTTTATTCTTCTGTAGTTGCTGTTTGGTTTGCATACATGTGTGCAATCTGTGTGTAGTGCATACACGTGATATGAATGTCTTAATTCCTTTTATTGGCATGAATCAATCGGACAACTTGATAGAAAATGTGCATATGGATGTACATAGTCCCAGAGTTTCTTCATAAGCCTTAGTGCAACATATTTGGAAGAAAAGATCAGAAATACTTAAATCACTAATAAAACTCTTATACTCAAATTAACTCATTGTAAACAGGTCTGTCCTGTGTAGATTTGAGCCTACACAGTAATGAAATCAGAGGTTTGCTTTCCTTTGGCTCTTTAGTGGACAAAGAAGAGGCCTTGACTGATTGAGTGCTTCTCATAGCAGTGGAGCATTCAAAGTACATAGTAAAATATCATAAGCTTTTTTTTATTTTTTCTTTTGATCAGTGACTTAATTGACTTTGTACACTTGCGACCTCGCTGTACCTTATTCAGGCTTGTCTCTTGCAAAATATCTTCTTTCTGAGCTACTCCTAGCTTTAAGAAACATAATACACCATTAAGTAACCCGTACATGTGATTTCTCTCCCTGTGGATTTAATATCAGCAACTTTGATAACCTTTCTCTGGCTAGGGTATTGCATGACTGCCTTGTGGGTTAATTGCATGTGTGCCTTCCTACATTAAATGCTATGGAAAAAACGGGACTTTTGAAATTGCTGCAGGCTTGTTGAGATTTATGGGGGTTTCTTATTTTTATTTTTTCCCTTCAGAGTTAATTCTGGGTTTAGGCATCTATGTGGTACTCTGAAGTGGGTCTATCAAGAGTAATTAGTCATTGATAGAGTACAGTTTTAGTCTTCTCTCCCTTGCCTTATAAATAAGGGATATGCTAGCTAAGTTATGCAAATATAATAATATGAATGCCCAGAAATCCATGTCTACTGAAGCGTGTTTGAAAGTCATCAGTATAACTTTTTTTTAATCATAAAATCCTTAGGAAATACAAGTTGCAACTGTGAATAAAAAAATGTGTCACAAAGGGGAAAACTCGCCCAGCTGAAGAAATTAAGCTTAAATGACTGTTGGGTAGCATCTCCATGTTAACAAAAACTAATTGGTCAGTGCAGCATACAAGCTATGAAGTGGTTTATAGATGAATTCAGAAATGTAGATAATTGGGGTGTATCTTTGAAGTAGATTAGTATTTTCTTCTGATCATTAACAGCAAATATGCAAGCTATTTTTACAGGTGGTTCTAATGAGTTCATCTAAAATTGCAGTTGGTTCAACTTCAGTACAGCCAGAATACAGCCAGTGGTTTGAGGATAAATGAGTGTAAACAGCTGTTGTAGCCTTTAGCAGCAGAGCTGAAATGGTGGGGTAGCATTAAATAAATGTCCACCCGCTTTTGATTGTGATACAAGGTCAACAACAGAAGAACCTTCTATAACTAATTTCACACATATGTCATATTGTCTGCATTTGTATTAAATTATAATTTTGTACCCGATACTCTCTATACTTAAGTATTCATAAACCAAGCTTGTTTGTTCGACAAGCTGTTTTCTTGGACTTCAGTAAAATTTTATTGAATTAGTGTGTTGATAGTGTTACTTTTTTTTGTTGTCTTATTCTTGCTTCACAAAGTCTGATAGAGAGTTCATGTAAGGTGTGTGTATTATCTTGACATATCTGAAAGGTGAATTATTTCAGTCAAGATAAACACAGATGAATCCTAAGCATTCTGTGCTTAACTTTGAGAAAAATATTAAAGTAGCCATCCTTGTTGTACTTCTGTATCTGAAGGGGGTTAATGTGTAGTGTAGTTGTCCAGAGGTAATGTATCTTGTTTGAGAGCAGCATCTTTGAGTAGATGGAAGCACTACAAAGTCCCTGAACCTTTCTGGTGATGGATACTGACCGTTAATTCTAAAAATGTTCTGTATTTTTGTTGTTTGTTTGGTTGTTTGTTTCAATGAAATTGATACCCTCTGGCTAGAGGCCAGGATGACATCATCAGCTTATTGGGCTTTGTAAAGGTCGGTACTGAGGTAGATTGTCTTAATCCTTCCTGACTTCATGCTCTATATCCACCTACCAATCTCCTGTGCACTTGTTTATTTTTTTTCCTCTGAGGTTCTGAATAGTTTATTTTTGGAAAGGCTACTATTAAATGTTTATGCCCTTGCTAAAAAGTATCTCAATGAGAAGACTTTTGGTACATTGTTGTGTGGATCTTTTTTTTTTTTTTTTTTTTCCTCCTTTTCTTGATTTTTATAGTCCCATGCTTTCCATTTTCATTGTGGTAAACAAATATATATGGTCCTCTTCATTTTGATTGGCTTCTATTGTATTTGCTGGTAAAATGTGCTGTTCAGTATATCAGGAAAAAAGATTTGTGTGAAGACAGAAAAATATAGAAACTGTTCACTCATCCTTTTAAATGGATATCTCTTCTTTAAAGTTTAATATGCAAGTTGATCAGTTTCTCAAATATTCTGACCATACAACATGAATTTATCAGACAAATCTTCAGTCTTTGATAGGAGTTTGTAGTTTTCCATACCAATTTTCTTACCAATAAATTCTCTTTTAGTCTTTGATGCTGCTTTTTAAAAAATAAACCTCTAAATCGCATAATTCATCTAGGGTTTAAAAAAGTCCTGAGACCAAGCAGTTGCTGAAAGGTGGCAAGCGAATATTCAAAGGAGAATGGACTCCCCCTAATTCTCTGTGACACTTCCATATTTAACTGCTGTGGATTCCATGGTCATCTTGTTCCAGTCGCTTTCAGGTTGTCAGTCGGGATCTATAGTAGTAGATGTCTCTGCAGTGAAATACTAGCGTCCTGCTTTCTCAGGAGGTGCTTTGTTTTAGTCCCAAAATGCATCAGCCACGTCAAAGACCTGGATGTAGCTTGCCAGGAGATGTCAGGCTTGTTTATGTAATGTATACAAGAAACAAAGCAGCAATAACCTTCCCACAGCTTCACTGTGTCTCTCCTAATCTCACCACATTTCCTCTGGTGCTCTGTAAAATAGAGTATTTTCACGTACCTCTGTCTTTAAGCTGACAGGCCTCGGAAAATGACTGCAGGCCCTGGGCTGGATGTCACTCATGGTGCCACCTCTTTGTGCTACTTCAAATGGAAAGTGCGACTAAACTGACAAGCCACCCGGATAAGTGGCCTCATATGGTACTAGCAGCGAGCTAATAATCTGATACAAAATCCGTTTCATGTGTACTAAGCTGTTGTCTGTCACTAGTAACCCTTTAATAGTGGTAATATAAGGGGAATGGAATCGTTCCTGCCGAGCACCTGCAGTTAGATAATAATATCTCATAAAGTAAAGACAAAAATGTGCAGAGCGTGAAATTGATGTTGCCATTAAAATTTGTCCTGAGGGAGGGTAAATGTTCTTTAGCATCTCTGTCAGATTGGGTTAGAGAGCAAGCAGGTAGCATCCATGTAAAGAAAGCAAACCGACAAAAAAAGAAATCTTAACTACTTGATTCATAGGTGTCATCACTATTGGGAAATTCTTTTGTGATACTTGGATTGAAAATGTCTCTCCTTTGATTATGCAGTATGAGATTGCTTAGTGTAAATTTGAAATGGGTGTTCACACGCATTCATGTTTGCTCTTGTGTGTGGACTCTCGTGTGTTCAGGCATTTGAAATTAATCACTTGATTCTGCCTGTATGGTAGTAACTTGAAGGTCATTTTCCAGCAGTCTGGTTCAGGTCTTTGATCTTTATATTTTCTTGTAATCACAGGTTCAGAAGGGTTGCTGTCAATTCATGGCAGTTTGAACAAAATGGATATGAACCATGTGATTCCCCTAAAATGGCACTATAAAAGCCATCTATTGACCTCAGGGTTGAGTAGGTTCTATATTTCATGCAATCATTAACTGTAAAAATGCATTATGGCATAAAGAGGTGCTTTGGAATATTATCCATTAGGATTGATGATGTTAAGCATTGTCCTATAGTGCTCTAGATACATGAGTGACTCGGGAGGACATTGGTAGTTGCAGGTCTGTGTTTGGAGGAGATAGAAGAGACTGCAGGTAGAGGAAAGTATTTAATTTAAAATACATATATATATATATATATACACACACATATATTTTTTTCTTAAAGTTGTCAGATTAAAATTGCTCCCAGACTTGGTTGTGCTTTCTTTGTTTTTTTTTTTTATATTGATCTCTGGACTAATAAATTTTTCCATGACTTCACATCTCTTTTCTGGAAAGAGAGACTAGGGGAGGAGATACAGAACCTTCTGTACTGGTTTATTTTGTTAATGCTAATTTCACATATATGTATAGATTTTGAAGGAGCACTATAGCTAGTTAATTGTTCAGTATAGCTAGTTAATACACATTAAAATGCAGCTTTTTTTCTGCCCCTGCCCCTTCCCCAAAACTGTTTCTCCTTGGGTGTAAGACAGTAGATCAGACTTGACAATTGGGAGCTTTAGGCTGAGCCTGTGTTAGAAAAGTCTTGCAATAGTGCCCGTACTGGCAAAATCTTTGCCAGCATATTCACCACCTGACAGCATGACTTTGTATTAGGCATCGTGTTGGTGAAGCTGTCCACAAGGGCAGTCTGCAGGGATTATTAGTATTGTGACAGTGTCAGATAAAATGTGTCTTCTAAGGCTTAGGTTCATTAATTTCAACACAAGCTTTGAAATGAGAGCAAAGAAACTTCAGTGAAGAGGAAAGTCTCCCTGCTTAGTTTTAGCAGCACTGTTGTGTAGCGACCTCTTCTTCCTGATGTGACTGTGCTCAGCCTGCATTGCTCTTGTTCATTGCTCCATGTGAGAGGCTTATATTGTCTAACTTTTTTATTATTATTATAGGTTAGTGATTACCTTTTCCTCTCTAGCTTTCAGTATTTCCATTGCTGGCATAATCTTTAGGGGATCCGTAAAGTGTGTTCGTATGACCTAAGGCCAGTGCCTTGTTGCAATAGTTACGTTACCGATAAATGAAACAGCAGTTGTGTGGGTCCTGTTAAAATTGTGCTGCCAGGTGAAAGGTGTAGCTATGTTACTTCTAGATTTTTACCCCTCTTGTATTTAAAAATACTTCTGTTCCATATTTGTCAGCAACTACCTGTTCCCGGAGGCTATATCAGTACTTCTGCAAAATATATATTTTTTTCTGAAGCTTACCCATTGTCCCTAAGCTCATGGCCTGCTAGTGCCATGTACTTATAAAAGAAAATATAAAGATGTCTGGAAATTTTAACATTGTATAATGTTTTCCACACTGAACTATATAAAAGGTGGACTTATTAGGTCCTTTAATTGGAGCTAATGCAATACAGTGGCCTGGTCTGCTCTATGGAATGAATTCACTGATGTATCTGTCTGTTCACCATGCCTCTCACTATAGCCAATATCTCCTGTTTAAATGACCTGTCTGATATTAAACTATTCTGCCATCTAAATCCTTTTCTACTGTATTTTATGGTCTAAGCTTTTGCAATGCATTGGTGCTTTCCACAAGAATTTTTTCCAATTTGCCTCAATTTTTTTATTATTGTTATTATATTGAAACGCTATTTTCTCACAGTAGGAACAGGATTATGAAACCTCCATGGAATAATTCTATTACAAAAAGTATTGCTTTGGATTTGTATAAAGACTTTTCAATGCAGACTTCAAAAATAGATCTTGCTGAAATAAGTTTTTGTAAAGTAATTTAAGGCATGGTTGGTGAAGATCTATTCTATAATGGCTGGATTACTTGTGAATATGTATTAGAATTATATTGAAGGTAGCCATATATTTATATAAATGTATTTTTTGCATATGTATATATACACACATTTATATAACATATATAAACGTTAGCCGCTCTTGTCTAACACGTTGCTGCAGAGCAGGGCCACTGATAAGATTCAGTGGTCAAGCCAGAAGAGGTCCCCTGTGCACAGCCGCGTGCTTGGTTTTGTATCAGCTGCTGTTTCTCCACAGTAAGGCTAATCCTACATGAAGTGATGGCTGGATGGGGAACTTTTATAGTAGTTTCTCATTTTCAAAAGCAAATTTGGTCTGATACTTTAACTGTTCATTTATATCAGCCTAGGTCCTAAAAGGTTCTGGATAGCTGCATCTCTGTACCTTATGCATTAAAAAATATGCGTGGGTGTCCACATCTTTTAGATGAATGTGAATACTGGCTACTGCCTTATCTCAGAATGATGCATGTGTCTTAATAATTGGCAGAGAAAAGGATATGTGAATTTAACTGCACTTTTACCTAACAGCTGATTGACTGATACTGAAAGATGTCTAGACCTTTTCAATGTTAAATGAGTAGAATCGTAAGAAAAAACATATATGGTCTGTATCAACTCACTTTCCATAAGAACTTATCATTTTTTTTTTTTTTTTAGTAGCTTAAAGTTAGAGAAATTCAACTCGTACGCTTGCTCTCTGTGACAAGTAAGCACTGAAACATCATTAATTGAATATAAACCAAATATTGTCTGTTCCCTCAGGCAATATACAGGGAGAGCTTTTAGATGAACTTAGAATTTCCAGAGTACTTCTGTGGTTTAATAGGAAGCACTATGAAGTGGAGCAAGGAATAAAATTTTTGGCAGGAAATAAACTTGTGGGAAAGTGCCTTTTCGAGTAGAAGAGGATGACACTGAAGATGCAGTTGGCTTGTGAGTGGCCAGTGGTAACGTTCCTTTTCACCCAGAGACTTTGAGGTTTTCCTCAGCAAACGTACTTTTTAAATTGGCCATACAATGATACAGTGCTTCAGAAACTTTATTGTATTTAAAACATGGGAAGGAAAGATGCCATTTGAAATGATGCTATTTTAATGGATGGTTCAACTCTCCCTGTTTTTTAGCAACCTTCCAGCACATTTTATTGACAGGAGTGAAGCTGAAAAGATGCTGGGTTGCTGCCACTGAAATAAATGAAGATGCCAGTTTCCATTCAGTCAATAACAGCCGTCCTACTTCTTTTCTATTTCGTTTTACTTTGTCCTTCATAGTTCCATTGCTGTCATTCAGAATAAAAGGCCCAGGGACAAATGCTCTGAGGCTGTATTTTTCTTCTAGAGACTTAAGTTTGACTTGCAAATAAGTTGGTTTGAACTTTTTAACTCTCTTTAGACTTTTATGACTAGCCTAAGTTCTTATAAAAGTTTATAAGGAGCAAGCATTAAAGAAAAAAATCACCCAGTAAAGTATGAAATAAATCTTTAAATAAAAAAGGATCAGATGTTCATGTGGTGTGAAATCATAATAGCTTGACTGAAGTCAGAGAAAATAAGCTGCTTGACATGAGTTGGGAACCTGGCCCAAAAAATGCACACACACACACAAAATGTATTTTAAATCTCTCATATGGATCTAGAGAAAATATGGTCAATTGGGGTTGTTATAGGACAAACTGGGTAAATAAGCACTAATGAATAATTCATGTTACCTCTCTTTTCTGTTTGAATTTTTCAAGGTTAGAATGTTGTAATTTTTTCCCTTGAATTCATTTGCTGCTTTGAAACTGTTGACTAAGCTTCTGTGAATAACTTGTGACCTAGAGCTCACTGAGCGGTTGGCTGAGAATGTTTCTTATGCAATATTCAGGCTATTTTGATTAAAAATGTCCTATGGCATGACTCTCCTTGATTATGTAACTCACACCAGAAACATGATTCTGAGAATTGATATCTACAGAGCCAGTAGTTTTCCAGTAGTAGAAAAAAGGCTTTAATCACGTAGAAAAAAGTGTAGCAAATCAAGCCTGACTTGGTAGGATGCTAAGCACCTTCAGACCTACGAATGCCTAATACACATGGCCCACTAGAGCTGACTGGAGCAGATCTTCATTCCCAGCTGCACAGCTCTTAAACCAAGGAAGCCCATAGGGGAGCCCGCCTTGTTCCCCTGCAGGACTGGCTACCACTACCTACTTTGCAGTGCATTGGTTCCCCACGTTTATTTGGTCATGAAATGTCCTGCCTAATCTCAGAGAGAATGACATAAATTACCTGGCCTGAAACTGTGAGAGTTTCAGATTAATCTTTTTTTCTGATCTGTTTGCACTTGGACAGTTTTCTGTTTTGGTGGTAACTCTTTAGTTTTTGAGTGAAAGAAAGCAGTCGTTTACAAAACAGCTCTCAAAGAGGTCAATAAGCTTTAGTCTTATCCCGTTCTCTCTTGATCATCAGTGTTCGGTATAACCACTGTCCTTCTGGCTTCTAAGCAGATCTGCAAGATCATCTTCAGAAACAAGTCCTTGTGAGGTGAGAATCTTCCTAGGGTAAATTATGTCACAGCTGATGAGACAGTCAACTGAAAAGTCGGTAAATCCTTAACAAAATGCCGCTGATGTGCAACTCTGGAGCAGTTTGGCAGGACTCAAGGCAGATGGGGTTTTGGAGGAGGAAGTGGAGAGTTAGGGTCATTGTTCTTGCAAAAGAAATTGCCTTTTCTTATCCCTTTTTTCTGTTCTTTAAATCTGAAATGATGCAAACTGAATGGGAGGGCAAAATAATTAATTTTAATTACATTAAAAGGTCATTATGCTTTAAAAAACTTATAAGCTCTTCTGTGTCAATTTTATTTGAATGGAGTAAAATAATCATTGTGGATCAGTCTCTAACTAAGACTGCATTCAAGTTCTTTGGTTACTAGTGGTGCTGTAGAATAAATAATTTGGTCTAAGAATTAATCATGGGAAAGACTTGTTAAATTACACTAGTCTCCCCCATTGTCTTCATCTTTTTGTTTTCTTTTTTCTTTCCTTTGTTGCAATGATTCTCAATACCCCTATAAACCTCCTCCCAGTAGATTTAACAATCTTCAGTGTACTCATTTGTTTAGTTATAGGCTTCCTCTTATTTTTCTGTATGATTTATCACATCATGATGCTAATACATACTTGTTTTTTTATGCAGATAGGGCAAAATATCATTCTTTTAATTTTTGTGCTTTATTTTTTACCCAGTGAAACTTCATAGCTGACCAAACAAAAATCTGGGGCAAAGATGCTCTGGTTTGAGATGTTTTTGCTATTAAATAAAGCATGCCATGTTCCTATATATCTAATAGTTGACAGCTTGTCAACTTTTTTAATATGGATCTAATGAAATCTGTAAGATACTGTTGGCTACTGCAATAGGTTTAATGGCCAGACCTTGTCTGTCAAAACTGTTACAACTTGCCACTACTTCCATCTATTCACTTTTAACAACATAAACGTGAAAAGAAAGTGACTGCTTTCAATCGCAGTGCTGTAGAAGTGGAAACATGACAGTTCCTTGGCAGGTCTAAATGATTATTGTTCTGAAAGACTGGAAATAGATGTAGCTCCAATTACAAACATAATTAGCATGCATACTATGCAAAGTAAAACTACATAGTAAAACTATGTAGTTTTACTTTGCAGTCATCAGAATTTCTTTTGAAGATGGTCAGGAACTCCATGTGGGGCGTGTGTGTGGTTTGTTTGTGCTTATTTAAGGCTATCGGGTTATAGCTAGCTCTAATTAAGGGAAGTTCAGGAAAGAAAACCGTTTTTTGTTTGTTTTTTTTCCTCTAATCTTGAGTTGGGTGGGTTGAGAGAGATCCCTTGTCATTAGAAAATCTGAATTCCTACCCGTTATTGATTTGCTCCTGCTGCGCTGTCTCAGTAACACAGCACTCAGCTGGTGTAACATGGTGGCTCAAGAGACATCTGCCAGGTGTCTGCCTTGTCCTGCTGTACTCGGTTGACTCCCTAATCTAAATTGCTCAAAGTTCTGTGGGCTGCCAAAACCCACAAATGATTAGCAAAGCAGCTGAGAACAGTCCTGCTTAAGTGCTAGTTACTAGAGCTAATCTTATGCTAGTGCTTCATGTCCTATGTTCTGCTGTTTTGGCGGAGCGTTTTTCTGGGGCAGAGGATTGTAGTTACTGCTGGGTTAAGCTCTGTAATGCTCACCTAGAAAATGCATTTCTGATAAATAGTCCTTATGTGCACCTTAATGTGCACATACACACAGACGTGGTGTTCGTTATAACATTTCTACCTCTTGCTCACCAAGCTGACCTTCCTGCCTGAACTAGAGATCAGGTAACACTTCCTTCATGGCGTGGATAAGGTATCATGTCTGTGTCCTTTTCCCTGCAAGTCCTGAAAACAAGATTTTAAGGTGATCTAATGGTCATTTCCCACAGTTGCTTTGAAGGTGAGAGAATAAAGTTGAGAGGCTATAGTGCTGTATCTACTCTCTTCATTCACTGCAATGCCATAAGAACTGGCTTACCTTTGGTGTGGAAGATGTTTCTTTTGGCTAGATGACAGGATAATTGCACAGTTTAAAAACTAGCTTCAGTTCTTTGACTGCAAAAAGTAAAGTGAGGATGGTAGGTCTTGTTAATTTGGCATTTCTGAACATATCAAATGGCACTGTCAGAGCTCCTCTTCCAGATACTCACTAGTTTGTGTTTGGTGCTGATGTGCTAGGCCTTCTGCCCATGTGCTGTCCTTAGTGTGACTGAGCTGTCTCTTCTGTGGATTCACTGCCTTGATAAAAGGATAGAGAACCCTTATCAGGCAAATGTTTTTTTGTAACCAGGATGCCATTACCAGGAACGTCAGGTGCTTGCTTCAAGCAGTTGGCTCTCCTTTGGGGAGTTCATCGCTTCTGCATGGATAGGCAGAAGAATCCTGGTGGGCGATTTCTGTTTAAAATAAATAGTATGGCTCCTTATTGAAGAGATTCTTTGCCAAAAGTCTGAAGAACGGCTTTCCATATTTCTTGAGAGTAATTTACCATGAAGTGATTATTTTTAACAACAATGTATGTACCTTGCTGAGAAAGTAGTTGTTAAAGTAAAACCTTGTAAAACCTTAAGGTAAAACACTGTTACTTAGCCACCAGGAGTAATGAGGTTCCAAACTAATTTACACTTCGTTTTGTGCTTAAAATTCTAGCAGATTAACCTTATGTACCAGAAATAGTTAAACTATATTGACTAGTGTTGTGGACTTGAGATTTGTGTAGTTCTGTTCTTGATGTGATGTATTGTTGTTGTACTAGTTCTGCTAACTTTTATACATTGCCATCCTAGGGAAGCACTTGGTTTAAAATTTGAGACACATGCTAGCATTGAGAATAGACAGGCTTATTTTTCATTTTGCAAAATGATAGTAAAATAAATTCAGTCAAACCTTTTTGTGTGTGTGTCTACTACTTACTAAAGAGTAATTTGTGTTATTTGCATTGAAACGTCCAATTGCCTCTGTAATTAACTCTGGGTGTTATTTGTGTGTGTGGGGGGGAGGGAGGGGGAGTTCCCCTCCGCCTCTCTCCCTTAGTCCACAGTATATTTATTTATTTATTCTGGTACCTGGCATTGGATCGATGTACACTTTAACTGTTAACAAAGCAGTATATTAATGACATTTAGTTGTATATTTGTTCTTGCTGATGCAGTGACTGTTGCTACAAAACGGCTTGCAGGAAATATCTAGCCTTGAGTAACTGGTCTCGAGCAAGATCAAATGATGCTGGTCAGAAAGCAGGAATGCTTGAAGAGCAGCTTAGAGCATCTCCCCTGTTGCTTAGAGCACTAGAGCTGCACTGGGGTCGCATCCTTTCATGATCTCCCTGTTTCAGGTGCTTATTTAAATCACTGCTTTTAGACTGTATGCAAATGGTGACTGAAACCTTCGGCAATGCAAAGCTAAATGTGAATCTAAGAACAGTTGTAATCACTAACTCTTCCGAGATGATGCAAAGAACTACACCTAGTTCAATACAAGGGAAAAGCAGGTCAGGTGCAAATTGCTGATGTCCACTGGAAAAAAAACAGAAAGAGGTGAAACATTCTTAATGTTATTTATATATTTGTTAAAGCTTTAAAGGAAATATATTTTTGGGGAGGCTAAAGCCCAAGGTATGGCAGTCATTAGGGTGTACCTCAGAACATTTATTTAAATCAAATACAACAAAGACATTCTCGGAAGAGTCTCCTTTCCATCCTTTTCGAAGAAATACAAAATATTACAGAGCAGGGAAATTGGCAATGTATAAAAATTAGAGATTGAACTCTTTAACAGAGACAGAATATTTTATCTCCAAATAAAGTATTTGTGCATCTGCATGAAATTTACTATTCAAGCATTCTCCATTCACAACATTTATAGCTGATGCTATCTCTTCTGAGTTATGTTACTTTCTAATCTATTTTCATATAAAATCTTCTTTCTAATAAAACTGTCTTTTATTATGCAATAGTTCAAAATTTAATACTTGGTCTGTTCAGTAAAGGAGAATTATGTATACAAAGGTCTCATTTGTTTCAGCTGCAGAGAAGACTTGTTGCCTGAGAATTTGTGAGTTAATGACATGCCAGAAGGAAACTTCCCTAGATGGAGGATTTTTTTCACCATTTGTGTTTTCACCGTTGGGTGCTTGCAGAAACTTCTGACTGAGCTGAAGCCCTTTTCACTACTGTGAAGCCCCTTCATAACACTTAGTCTGCCTTGGCAAAGAGACAGAGAGAGAAATGTGTGTGTTTTAATTTATTTATTTATTTATTTTTATTCCAGTAAATACTATATGGCTGATAAAGGAGAGTGAGCAAAGTTGCTTGCGTTCTGTATTTATATATATATGTGTACTGATGCTAGAAGGTAATCTAGAGAGATTAGACTAGAGATCTGCAAAATGCCTATATAAGAAGTGTTATAGAAATAAATATAATGTTTCTGTCTGGAACCTTGGCATATAAGCACACCAAAATAGTGAAGGAAAGAAGAACTAAAACACTTTAAAGATGACTGTCATGTATGTCAGCCCTTTCTCTGTCAGGAATTTACTTAAGTTGCAAAAACTTCAGTGGTTTTAAAATGGTTTTAACAGTTCTTTAAACTTTGGTGTTCAGTAGTTCTGGTTCAGAAATACTTGCTCTGTAAACTTCCCTGTAATATTTCTAATTTCTCCCTTAGAAGAAATATTTGCAAAGCATTTCATATTTCTAGTCAATATCAGCTTCTAGATATAAACTGGCTTATGTGAGCTGAGGTAAAAGCAAATGATCGTATATTTTCTCATATCTGCCTAACAATGATAGCTTGATATGTAGTTTAATACCTAATGTCAACTAACTGTCTCTTACTTATTTTTTCCCCAAAGTTACTAGCCCCATTTTTAGAAGTGACTTAAAGAACAAAGTTGAATCAAAAGCCAAGAGGCCTAAACCTATGGCAAGACCAAATTGCTTTTAAAATTAAGTTCCCTTGTGATTGTACTGTATAAATATATATATATATATTGCTTAGAAGTGTTTCCCTTTTGATTTTTCTCTAGTGTATTTTATAAACTGTTTCCATTCTGGCATGTTTACTCCTGCTGCAGAGTCTTGTGGTTTGTGTGCTTCCCCTTTTAGAATATTCTGTCACTGATTGTCATGTTGCTCTTAGTGGAAACAGATGAAGTAGCTCACTTGCAGCAGTAATTTCAAAAGCAAGTATTGTATTTTTTTTTTTTTTTTTGGACATTTCTGAAGCTGAGAGCTACTACATTCTTTGTAATTAACTTCAAAAAATTAATAAATGGTTCAAATGTTGTGGAAACAAATGCTTACTGTGCAATCCAACTGCATTTTCTGGCAAAGGTGCTAATACTGCTTCATTTTCTGTGCTTCCCTTTGCTACTAATACTTGGGCTGGTTTTGAAATTGAAGGCAAATGACTTGATAAAATAGAGCCTGCTATAGGAACTGCTGCAGTGGGGAAGTTGCAGGATACATCCACTTTGGAAACAGAGGTCGGTAGCACTCAGTAATTGTGTAGTTATTTCCCCGACAGTGCTAGCAGTGGCGGCCGGGCTGCAGCCCAGCTTTTGGTGCTGGTTTCCTACAGGGGCCTGTTGATGTTCGAGGCTGTGCACAAGCTGCTGTGTGGGCATCAAGTCATTCTATTGGTTTGAGGATTAATGAGGTTAAATTAGCTCAGTCATTTGCTGTACATCTTATTGAAGTTCAAGCTGTTCAGACTGTTGCGATAAATATAAGCAGCTCAGAATGTTGCCAGTTAAATGCAAGTTACCCATCAGGGATCCCGAGTTCATTATTAAATGGAATAGGACAACTTTACTTGGTGATCAAGTTGAGCTTGATGAGACTGCTCTTTTCCGTATTATTTCAGATGCAATGCTGGAGAAAGATTCTTTAAACAGCAGCACAGCGTGATACCTTCATAATACATTTAGGGAGATGCACTGCTATCCTTATACCTCCTCTGCAAATGGAGGCACTGGTGATTAAAAGACTCTTCAGGCCTTTGATTTGCATAAAAATAGTGTTGCTCTCATTAATGTAAAAACAATGCTGAAATCTAAAGTGAAGAACTAAGAATACTGTTTCTGAAACACTGAACCCAGTGCAGAAGAGCACTGCCATGAAGAAAAGACGTCCTTGGTCTTGCTGCTACACGTAGAACAGTCCATGGTTTTTCTTGTTGAGTGTCTCCTATGTCTGTTGCTTACACAAGATGCAGGTGCTGTATTTATTTGAGATTAAGAAATTGCAGCAAAGGTTTGAAAATTCCCAGTGAGCCCCAATGGAAGAGAATTTAGGGAAGAAAACCTGGAAATAAGAGTAGTATCTAGTCGTTTTTTTTAACTTTTTTTTTTTTTTTTTTTTTTTAAATCTTGTATAAATAGTGCTGCAGTACATCTGGAATGACATTGAAAATAAACATCATTTTGTCTCTGTCAAAAATCCGTAGGCTTGGCTGATAGATTAAATAGACTCCCTTCAGATCATGAAAGCTGTCTGGTCTTCCAGTCAATGTTGCAAAACTTGCAGGAGTCACTTTAATGTGAATTTTCTTGCTGAAAACAGATTATTTAAATCTCTTACAGAAACTGAGTGTCTTTCACAGCTGAGAGGAAAGACCTGATTAGGAGGTTAGAGTGTATTCTGTGAGGTGAATTCTCCATCTGGAGGGGCTTAGCTTAGCTTTTAATGCTGAAAGAGCTCTAACATTTTTAAATAAACATCCTATAAGGTCTTTAATAACATATTGAAAAAAGGAAGGGGGATGGGGAAGAACAACCTCAAAATCTAACATTAGCTTAGGAAAAAAAAAATCTTGTCTCTGTTGTTTAGCGCTGAAAAATCAAGATTCCTATTAAAATGTCCAAATGATGCATTAGATAACCTAGGGAGAACAGGCTTGATATTAAAGGAGTAATGGCCTATTATGGGCAGAGGAAATGCAAATTTCTGTGTGGGAATTGTTCTCACTGCAGAAAACTTCAGAGTGGAGTGGATCATACAGCTACGCAAAAGATAAACCACTTGGGAATTTGGGGGGAAAAATGAAGCTTAACTCTAGTAAGAAAGATAGCTACTAAATGGCGAAGATAAATACTTGCTGTGTTTTAAAGCTATGAAATGCTTTTTACATCATCTGAATTAAAGGCCTTGCATCAGTGCCTAGAGGCAATCTCAATTTGTTTTCTGGGATGTTTGCTCAGTTTTTACACTACCCTGGTGAAAGAGCAAGTGCTCTCTCTCTCAAGAGAGAGAAAATGGGAAGAAATATTGTATTACTTCTGGTTTGGCTTATGTTCCATTACTGTTGACTTAAGAGAAAACATACCTGTTTGAAAGCCAGTGTGATCTAAGCTGTTGGAGCAAATAACACGACTAACATGTTGGTTGTCCTTAAATCAAATGAATATAAGGAAGATGAATAATAAAACACTTCAGGAGATTTGTACACGAGCGTCACTTGGCGATCAGAATGCAGGATATATGAATACAGCTTGTAAGTTAACACTTCTTAGTGCTCTAGGCAGAACTGGAATGTTTGCCAAAATTTGTGTCTGTTGTGAATGTTGATGTGACCTCCTGTGTGGATGGAGAGAAGTGTTGGACACTCTCCGTGGGTTCCACAAACACTGGCTTTGGTTAGCATCAAGGTGAGACTGGTAGCCATCGCCACAAACTGGTTATCTGTAGATAGTTTGCTCAATGAAGTTAGCAGACAATTCTAATCATATTTCTCAATATAAGAAAATACCAGGATGAGTAAGTCAGTTTATAAAGGTGTTAATGTTTTAAAACATTTTTATCCTATTACCGGTGTTTTGAGTGGTTAACAGGGATAGAGTTTCCAGTTCATACAGAAAAAATAAGAAAAAGTAAGACATAATGCATCAGCATTATGTCAGGAAAGCATGAGAGAAGAGTTAGAAAATCATGAGAGGGGGAGTTATCCCTGATGGTGTGTGAAAAAGGGAAGGTATCTTTCCTTTCAAAAAGGAAAAATACTGCTTCCTGTATCTAATAACCTTATCCGGTGTGTGAAGTTAATGAGTATGTGAACACATGGTTTATTTTAGAAATGTGTGTGAAAGAGTGGCACAATTGGTGTCATGCCTGGGAAGAACTGGAGGTATTATAACAGTTGGTCAAGTCTAATTTGTAAGGGGAGAGATTTAGAGAGCAATTAATGGGGCATTTTTGTTTGGTCAAATTACATACAGGGAACCTTTTAGTCTTCTTCCTTCCTTTCCCCCCCCCCCCCAGCTCTGAACTCTCAAACTTAGAACAAGGAATGAAGGAGAGAGAGAAAAAGCCTTGGGTGTCAGAAATGGTTAATGCTTCTGCTTAGTAAACAAGATTCTTTCATATCCATGAAAAACAGCCTGGCCTTCAAACTCAGTGCTATATACTAGCAGCTTTTACTCTAATTTTTAAAACAGCCTTTGAATTGTATAAAGGAATTAAAGAAATTAATACATCAGAAAAAAATAAAGTCTTTGGGGAAGGTTGAAGGTAGAATTGGGCAGGAAAAAAACTCTCGACTCAAAGGAGTTCGGGAACATTTCGTTAAGCTTTTTCAAAGTGGTTTCATTCTGTCATTGTGTTATGTTAAACATAACCTTAAAGGAAAACTTTTTTCTAGTATTACCTGAATAAAACTTCACTATTCTGTTTGATAAAATAAGACTGCTGAGGGTCTTTTTCACAAATCCTTGTGTGCATGTTTGGATTTTTTTTTTTTTCCCTTGTTTTTGTTCTTGTTTCTATTCTTTCTTATCTGAGTGGACTGTGTTGAGAGAACTTGGAAGTTTTGGTATAAACTAGTGTTAGGGATCACAATGCATAACTCTCTGCGTCAGTTTGAAGTGTAGAGTGGAGTTGCTCTGCCTACAGACAGGGATTCTAATTGCTGTGTTCTGGGCCACTCCCATGTCCCCCTCATTTATGTGCTGTTGATTAGTGCCATGGCAGAGAGGGCTGACCCCGCGGCAGTGCTTTGTAGATCGCAATCCCCGTTGCGCTTTCTGTGTGCCTGTGATTTCCCGGTACCTTGGAGCAGAGGTGATGTGAGCTCTTGTTGGGCTGCTAACGTAACGATGGCACATCACTTTGACCAAAGTCTTGACTCCTGCCAGACTGAGATGGTGGTTCCCACTCTGCTGGAGAATGCAGGTTGTACACTGCTTTCCTTGGTGTCGTACTTTGGGAATTTAGTTAACTTCTAACGTCCGTGTGTCCAGATGCCCTCTCCTATTCTAGAGTGGTCTGGGTTAATGTTTTTTTATTTTCCTGATATTTAAAAACAATGCCCTTAAGTAGGGTGGTAGACAGTTGTGAAAAGGTTCTCTTCCATATCGCAAGACTCTATCTTAAGAGGGTTATGTAACATTTAAGTGCATATTTTCCACAAAATACTGAGGTTACTTAGGAAATATTTGCAACTTTTGTGAAATGAGAATTTTCATTTTACTCTATCTTTATACTGATCTTTATTGAAACTCGCATGTAATCATACATGCTATAGCAGGATATTTTAGTACACTCTGGATTAGACATTTGTGTGTTTCATATCGATTTCTGTAGCTTTGAAAAATTGTTATAGATGCATCTAATACATGACCTGAGACCTCAGTTACAGTAGAAATCAGTACAGGACGTGCCTTCCATAAAATATGCAATTAATTAGTCCGAAAAGTATCACCCTCAGGTCACACTGGTTACTAAATGGTGAGGACAGTCAGCCTCATATTTTGTTTCTCTATTAGGAGATAGAGATTACAACTGCACCATCTCTTCCAGATTAATTTTATGGTGATACTATGAAAATAAATTAATTAATATTGTGAAAACTATTTCTATGGCTCTGAACACTATAGAAACCCTGGAATGTGTGGTTTTGTAAATAAGGTGTGTATACGGCAGGATGTTGAACTTCCCATTCCTTGACTTTGCACTGCTTTTAATGTTTGGGGGTTTCTCTGTGCTCCAAGAGAGGCAAAATGATGTGTTTCTTACAAACAAAAGGTTTAGGTATCTGTAGAACATGCCAGGCTCAATTATGTTTCATTTGGACATAATAAGTTGTATAATATGTTGAAAAGTGTGGCTATTTTAAAAGAATCCGTTTTGTCTTTCATGAAAATATAATCCTAAAGGAATTTATTCTGTCTTATGCCTTGATTTAAACTTCACATATCTGGTTTTCTTAGATAAAATGCAGAAGACCTCTGAAGCAATTTGTATTGGATTCCGCAGACTTTGTGGTTTTCTTTCCTTGGGGAAAGGGGCATGGCGTAAGGTCATAAAGAGGATTAAGAGCATCTCTGTGTAGACCTTCTTATAACCTTCAAACAAAACCCCAACTATTTTCAGAGTTCCCTAGTTTCTATCACTTTCAATGGTTCAGTACTGTTTGATCATATTGCCTTAAATCACTCTGTGTGTAATACATAATGCTTATCATAATAATAAAAAATACGCCCTGGAGATGTTCCCAAGGGTTTATGTACAGTAGGTGAGCTTACATTATTTGGCGTAGATCGGATTATCAAAGCGATATCTAGTAGGGATGCTGAGGTTTCGCAGGTTCTTGTAGAAAACTACGTGATAACATCTCCCTTTCCGTTCCATGCCTTTTCATGCATACGCACTGTGACAGGCATCAGGGGATCACCAAGGCAGCAGATGGTCTGTGCACAGCTCCCTCAAGCATAAAACAGCATTTCTGTACTTGTTGTCAGGACCTTAAATTGCACACTGCTCTATTTGATTATTTTCAAACTCTGGATTGGCCACAGGGGCTCAGATGAGAAATATTTGCATATCACAAATAGGGAGCAAAGGCTGAATTAAAGTGGCAAGCAACTGGATTGAAACTAAACTCTATGTAGAAGTCATATGCAGTCATTTTTAGCTGAATTTGATTTTTATTATTTCCAACAAAAGCAATGACCTCTGCTAAAATTGAACAACACACAGGATTGGCGTTGTGTGTCTGGATATTATCCCCACCTTCATTCACCAAATATATTTGAGTTTTTATTTATGCAATGCAGCTAACAATTAGAACAGAACCTACAGCATCTAAGTTTAAAATGTGTGTTCAGATATAGACTAAAGAATATCAATTGCAAATGTGTTTGTTAGCCTTAATGTTGTTCCATTGCAATTCAAATTAATGTCATGTGTTGCTCACTGAATGCAATGTCCATTTTTAAAAAAATTAAATTTGCCATGCAGAAATTCTCCCAAGACACAGTAGATAATGTCAAGTTTAAATCTGTATATGAGTCTACAGAGATCTCTGTGCAGATGGAGCTGTGAAAAGCTTAAGGGAAGATTTTCTAAACCCACTAGGCCTAAACAAATTTGTTTAATTTATATTTTCTTCCTAGCTCCAATTTTCAACAACTTCAACTGCTCAATCATTCAAAGCTTTTTTGAAAGCATTTAACATATAGAAAGTTAAAATATAACCTGAACAAAGGCATCATTATTTCAAAAGGGAAAGAAAAAGTGGTGAAAGCATTTTAGAAGTGGTGGGAACAAGTATGTGCGAGTTCTCGTTACCTCATGAAATCTGTTTCAGAGCGAATGATTTTCCTGCAGGCCCAAAGAGCTTGCTTGCCCCATTTGCCTCGCTGAGGAATGGGGGAATTACATCAATAAAACGCAAGATCATATGTATCTTCACTGGATTCTGTGTGTCATAGCAATTTAAATGATCACCTTTATTATTATGTCTGCAGAGAGATGGAGGAGATAAAGATTTTTGTCATAGTTGTTACTTGTCACTAGTAGGTGTTGGTGTTAGAGGAAATTTTAAGAATTCTCTGTAGTCTCTGGCCTACTGAAAATTCTTGGGCTGAAATTTCCCCTAATTATTTTGTTAGCTATTCCGAGGGCTTTCTGACCCGCTCTTGCCACCTTTGCATGTTCCTACTGCAAGACAAGCTCATCAATAAAAAGGGTAATAAACTGCAAGGATGCACAATGCTTTAGATTTATATAGTCGACACACATTTGAGTTTGTCCAAGCATCAGTGAGAACTGGGATCTGAGTTGGTACTTTGGAGAAACTGTGAGTGGCTACAGTGTGTTTTTTCCTTCTTTTCTTTCTTTTTTTTTTTTTTTTTCTCTCTTCCTTCTTATTCTGACCTTTTAGGTGAGGATTAAAATGACAGTAAGTACATTAATAGATATTTATGTTGCTTATTTCAATATGACTTTGCAATCATCTTCAGTCTTCTGTTGAGTGGGGAGAAAGACTTGTATAGTGACTTTCTTATTTATTCAGCTTTTCTGTATGGCAGACTTGTAGAGTATGTAAACAGTCAACATAAAGTTACTGCAGTCAATTTTGCGGATAGATGAATAAATTTGTTTACAGGAGAGTCATACCTCACTTGTCTTTTGACACCAGTGAATGTTACAGTGAATGAGAAAAGGAATATTTGTAGAAACAGTAAATTAAGTAAACATTAAGAAAGAATTATTTTCATTTTCAATACCATTTTAAATTTAATGTGTTATTTATATCTTTAGGAGATATGGCATGTTGGTATTTTATTTTTTCAATGGTCTCTTAAAACCAGTGCAGAACTCAGGTTTTGAATAGCACATCTCTGAGTACTAGAGCTATTTGGCTATTTCACAAGTGCACATCCTCTTGAATTTGAAAATGTTGCTTTATGTAATAATTTATATCTTTTGATGTTCAATTATTTAAGTTTTTGTTCAATATTGAAAGGTCACAACCACAATTGAATTAAAATTGGTTATTTCAAATGAACTGTTACAACTTTATTTTTGTCTCTTGATGCAACTATAACTCATAGCAATCTGTTGAATAGGTTCTTTTCCCCTAATAATGGGGCTTCTGAAATTATCCATCATTAGAATATCATAAAGAGATGAAATTCAATGCATAAATTACTGTAATTTCATTGATGAACCTCATTAAATAAGTTATAGGTACAACTTCCTAAATCCCTGTATTATACTTATCCATAATTCCTAGAGATTAGCATTAGGAAGACAGGGGCAAAGTCCATGCTTTCATTATGAATTCAAATATAATTCTCAAGAGCATACACTATAAGTACCCTCCCCCCTTACTTTACTCTCTTGTTAGCTTTCCTTTCTGTTTTCATCAGTGCAATAAGCCCCAAACACCATGTTTTGTGTTGTGATACAACTTGCTGTTTTGCATGTGTATGTACAAATGTACATATATATTATGACCATACCAAAGCTCTTCATCGTTCAAACAGTGAGATGACAGGCAGAAATTCAGGCATTTTTATTTCCTTCTTACTTCTAACTTTGTCCTGCAATTAGGACCAAAGATGATTAGAAAAAAGAATTGCCACTCTATATGAGATGTCAGTAAGTGATGGTTTTTAGACTACGCCTGTCCCCCTTGTTTTGTTTAAACTTTCTCTTTTTTTGGTTCTTCAGGAGATTTCATTCATGAGTATAAAGAAATTTAAATGTAAGAATATTTAATTGCTTTCATACTGTCAAAACAAATAGTTATTTTTGAGATAAAGCTAATATATAATTTGTTCAGAAAACATTTCTGTAGAAACATAACACTACCATTAAAAAGCATTTGCTCAGGTGTAAGACTTCTAGGTCATTTTGTTATAACACAGCACATCTAAGTGCTATAGGTGTATGTATAGTAATTCCTTCTGCTTATTAGCCATTTTCTTAAATTTTACATATATCTCAATACAGTTCCTATTTTAAGGATTGTAATATATTATTTCTTTTCTAAGCTCCCATATCTTCATCCTCATGTAACTTTCATGCAGGTTGGTAGGTGCTTGTTTTTGCCAGGTGCTTGTATTAGCTTTCCAGGGCTTTTTAGTTTAACTATTATTGGCCCTACTGACCTCTAATTCACTGCCTCATCAGTCTTGTTTTCAAGATTTATGTGTTTTACTGTGTTTGCTACTTGCCATAAACAAACACCTGTTTCTCCTTGGAGTTTGTTACGTTTGGTACAAATGTGCCTGGTAAGCTGGTTGCCTGTTAGAAAGTGGTAGGAACTTGAATTGATAGCCATAAGAATTGATTGAGATCAGGAACCTATAAAGATACAAAAGCAATTTTTGTTGTTTGAACTAGAGAGAAGAGAAAATAAGATTTTTTGCTTACTTCCTTTTTAAAAAGATAGTCATGTCCCTTATCCCTTTCATTTTAGTGCAGCTCAAATATTAGCGTTGAGATGCCCTGTAAATGCCTCTGTCTTTCTTTGTAAAACACGACTAAAACCCAGGTGAAGCTTAGTGGTAATCCTCTCATTGATAGGTTCTGTGCTCTCTTCTCCTCCTTCGCTGTGTACTTTATTCCTGTCGGATCAAGGCTTTTGTGAATGCGACACCTTTGCAGGACCTTCTGGTTTGTACCGTCTATGTAGCAACAGGCTGGAATGAAGATGAGCCTCGTTCCTGAGGTGACTGCCGTGTAAAGATAGTCGTGACTCTCTTTTATAGAGTTAGTGGGAGAGGAGTGGAGATTTGGTATTCACAGAACACAAGTGTCTGTGTGCTTTCTGTCATCAAAGCGGGTAAAAGAATTATTTTACCACTCTCTTTCCAAGAATCAATATATGCCATCCACAGTGATTCATGCCATACGCTTGCTGTACCTGAAAGTCTAGGAAGAGCTACTAACAGGGCTCTGCTTTATATCCCAAGGAATCACAGTAAAACAAACGCCAGGTATTTCAAGCGCTCGGTCATTGTCCGCAGAACGTGCTCTGGAGGAGCTGAGGTTTAATCCGTGTTGCGTTGCACCGTGCAGTGTGGTGCTTTGTAAACGCTGAGCCAGCTGGATGTGCGGTGAGTTTTGCAAGCCGTGCGGTTACGTGAACAGGCGGAGCGGGGCTCATGTGGGGGGAAGCATCCACCAACGTGGAGATGCTGCTTGCGGTAGCTGGGCTGGGTCAGCAGTGCTACGTGACCTTGTGTTATACCCTGAAGAGTCGGCTCCGCTGTACGCCGGCCTTATACCATGGGTGCTGTGGCTGCTTCTCTTGCCATTCTGTTACCTGATCTATCCCACTCTGACCATTTTTTTATTTGGAGAGGAAATCATAATGAGAAGGGGATACCAGAACTGGAGGCAAGGAAATGGAGAGGATTCGGGGGGACTGCTATGTGGTTTGGTACAAGAAATCAAGTCTTATAATTAGACATTAATATAAAAGGCTGCCGTGATAGTTCATCCAGCAATCCAAGCTCATAGTGAAGCTTTGCAGGAAAAGGAAAGCTAAAACATTTTTGCATTCCTATTTCTTTCCTTTGCAAATGCTTCTTGTAAATTTGCCCCAAAGCTTTGAAAAACCCAGAAAGCTTCCCCCTTTTCCTCCCAATTCCATTTTTATGTAGTTGTATTTCACTATAAAATTAGGTATTGATTTCATTAGTTCTATTTGCCATATTAATTGTTTAGATGGGAAAAGATCCATCCTTAATACTTGAATTTCATTGCTGGTATAATTGTTTTTCAAAGGGAATTTCCTTGGTAAATTATTTTTGTTCTTTCTCCTAAATTCAATTTTAGCATTATATCACTATTAATTAATAATATTAAAGGAGAATTTACATAATACAGTCTTTTTTTTTTTTTTTTTGGCTTAAAATGGTAATTTGCCATGACTTACTTTGAGTATTTCCCAGTGGCAGTGTGGCACAGTATAAGGAAGTGTTATCAGTCCAACAAACATTTTTAAAATTGAAAGAAACCCTGGCAATAATAAACTAGTATTTATGAAATATCAAAGTTCAATGTCTATCTGAGTGCTGGGGGAAAACCGCAGTTAATGCCCCATAGTCCCATTGTTAGTGGCAGCCCTGCAAAGGGATTTTACAGGGAATACAAGCAGATATTAGATGGTAATGTTGATCCCAGCAAGTTTTGTCTTGTATGTCGCTGGGGCCAGAAGTTTCTTCAGGTAAATAAATTTAGCTCTTCCACAGAAAGCTCCTGGTAATGACAAGAAAGATTGCTATGTTGTTCTCACTTGAAAAAATGATGTGTGGGGGAGAGATGGAGGAGAGAATGAAATAACCTTCATACATTTCTTTTTGAAAAGGTTCTTTGACTTGTCATTCAGGTGCTGTACCCTGAGATGTATTATGGTGATGTGTGGGTTCATAATGTTCTGTATCTTTCCTCTTAGCTTGCATGTACCGAAAGATGGTTCCCTGTTGTGAGCAGTTCTCTTAAATATTTCTGACGAAACTGGTACTGGAAATGCATAATACTGTTAAATGTTATAAAAGTAGAAAAGATTAGAATACTTTTTGGGAAGTAGCTTGCCTTCTTTGTTTGCACTGTTAAAAATGGAAAACAATGAGCTATATTTCTATACTTTTTTTGTCAGTGCTAAAAACTTGCATTGAATTTGGCCTTTACCATTTGAAAACCTTCTTTTGTTCAAGAACCTCAAATTCCTATGATATTCCTCAAATATCATAGACTCTGGAGAAGACCAGAAAAGAAATGGTTTAGCTGTAAATAACTTGTCTGTTATGTAAAAACAGATTAATCCTGCTAACTTAATACGTGCCCTTTGCATACCTTGCTTGTTTTTGGACCTCTCATGCTGAAAACTTCTACAGCTGCTTGTGGCTTAAGCATATGAAATTCAAAGCTGTGTCTCAGCTGCAGATTTACTTTGCAACTGAGCACTGAGTCCTCATTGTGCAGACACAATTTCTGCTCCTTTTATTGGGAAATATTGATTCTTGGAGATTTCTCATTGGGATTCTAACTATTTTTAGTAAGATTGTTTTCTAAAGTTAAGGCTTAAAAATGTGTGTGTGAAAAAGTAAAGTTAATATCCTAATAAAAATAATGAATATAGTGAAAGCTTGTTTTCTTGACTGTTTGTGTTCTTAAAAGCTCATATAACAGGCTGCATGAAAGCAATAAAATCACAGCTAATATCTGTATTTGGTGGTTTGCTTTCGGACGATTATTTGCTTCTGAATCTATAGTCTCTAAAAGAGTCAGATCAATACATATCTGTTAACGGTAGCATGAAATAAACTTGAATCTGAAAGTGTAAGAATCTGTATTAAAAATCTCAAACCTACATACTAAGTGAATGCACAGAAGTTCATTAGCACCTCAGAAGTGAACTGTGAGATCAAGGGTTGGTGCTTGGATCACTGGCTTTCCCGCAGTCAGAACAGCGCATCTAGCATGAAGTGCCATTGCATGTAGGACATACAGATCAGAAATGCTGATTTTGTATTAGAAAGCTGGGATTTTAGAAGCTGGCTTATGGCAGTGATGTACAGTAAGAGCCCTTTTCATGCGTGTATGTTCTGCCATGACGTTGCATGCCAATAAGGCGGTAAGATTGTTGTTAAAGGTCTTGACATTGCTGGGGGAGATTTTTCTGGCTTGAGTTTTTGTTAACTGTAAATTTTGGCATCTACTAGCTTTTAATCTCAGATTATCATTGTCTTGGATTCCTAGGTTCTCCGCGTGATTTTGTGCAATTACATATATGTCTTCCCCTCCTCTCATGAACTCATAATGTAACTATTTTGGTTACGTGAAACAAATGCTCATTAAGTTTTCAGGTGTCTTTGTTTTGGCTTGCAAAAATAGTTCTCAGAAAATTAGTCTCCGGGTGCCACATTAAAGAGAAGGTTTTGTATTTGTAAAGACAAATAGGGCCTAATTGGCAAAGATACAAAGTACAATCTATCAGCTACATTTTTCTTTGTAATGAATTTTCACAATGCTTTTGTGACAGTGTTTAAGTTAATTACCTAATTATCTGCTATCAAATAATTATGAAAGTTTTAAGTGGCTGCTAGAATATTTAGTCCTGTGATTTCTTAAATGTTGGTTGATAATGTGTAGTTTTGAATAATGTTGCTGAGTATATGCTTGTTACCCTGTTATTTCTGTTGGAAGAGGTAATTCTACCAAATTGAGAGAACAATGATTGTGATGATCTAATATGGGGTAATTATCTATGAAAAGCTATTAAAAACAGAACCACTTTTTCTTCATTCTTTACAATTACCTATTTAGAATGCAACTTTCTATTCCTTCTCAGTGTGACACAGCTAGGCTGATTTATAGACTAACTGTGAGCAGCTCTTCTTTTAAAATTAAGAAATTACTGAACAGATAACCTTCAAAAACTCGCAGCTGTACAACTTCCACTCTTTCTGAGGGTTTCTGCCCACCCGAGTTTGTTGTCTTTCCCTCAGTCTTTTTGATAGGTGGTCATTTTGTCATATGCATTAGTAAATTAGTTGCAAAAATCTGCCTTACCTGTACTTATTTCTCCATTACATTCAACAACATTCATGCAACAAATTGTTTGCACCTGTATTGGAAAGTTTCACACGAGCCTCTAGAAGTGTGGTGAGCTTAAAGGCAAGTGACTCCAGATTCCACAGATGAAAAGCACCGGGATAACCTGAGCCATCCTTAATCTGTAAATAAGAGTCAGCACTTCACATGTAATGCTTACTGTAGGAACACTTTAAATGTTGCCTTATCTAAGTACCCAGTTGTATTTTTGTGTTCTTGTCTCAGCTTGTTTATCTCCTAGGGAAAAAGAGAGGAGAAATGATGTAAATGAATGTTATTTATGTGTTTACTTATTTTTTTGCTTAGGCTGTTTCTAAATTGGCTAACTCATATACTTTCTGCCACAGCACATTTAATATTTCATTAAAAAAGCATTAATGAGAGCATTCCACAGAATTTTCCTTTTAGAGAGGCTACAGAACTGTAGCAGTCCTTGTATGAGGTGCCCTTTGGGGGATGCTCCGTGAAACAAAGCCAAATAAAGGACAACGGTGAAGTGTGGGCTGTGTGTTAAGAGTGTTACAAGATTGCACCTGTGCATGTAACATGTTGGCAGGAATTATTTTGGCTTAGATTGTATATGCAAAAGCAAAATGACAATTATTGCAATGTCACTAATCTACTAAAGAGTCTTTGCAGCAGATTTTATTCTAATAATTTTTTTTCTAATTTCTGTTCTTAATGTGGGTCTTGGTCAAATATTGGCAATGAAAGATTGGCAAATTTTGAGCAATGCAATTTGATAGAACCGAAGACACAGGAGGCTGGCAGGACTGTGGTGTCCAACTTTGAGCCTCTTTTAAAGAGCCATGTAATTAAAGAAAAAAGCCTAAAGGAGCAGGATAATGATTGGAGGAAGCCCATTTCCCTCTTGCACCAAAAGTTACATTTCCCTTCCATTAGTCAATGGGAGTGGCAGAAACAGATTCCAGGTGATACAGTATGTACTGGTGCAGAGGAAGGGATAATAGGTTAAGAATTTTGTTTCAGATGCTGTGGTGCAGAGGAAGGGATAATAGGTTAAGAATTTTGTTTCAGATGCTGTGATGTAGTGGAGAGGTTATCTGGTTCCATTTCACTGGCAAAAATCTATTTAAAATACTGTAGATTCCAGCTGAGCTGGAATTTTCCTACTTCAGACAGTATTGCGCAGTAAGCTCTAGGAAGCAGTGCTCTAAAGAACCCCAATCCTTAAGTGGCTTATCAGGTTTTGTTGTAGGTATTGTCAAAATGCTACTTGAGTAACTGGGAGTTTTAAACACTTTGGCCCCTAACAATTCAAAAGTGATTTGCAAAGGAAAATATTATATTGCTATGTTCAAGATCATTTGATGGTGAAATTGAATAAAGCTTTCACCTCTACTGCACTAATTTATAATGCTTCATATATATCACGAACATTAAGTGCAGCATATGGTTCTTTATAATAAAATTCATGTTACGTGCTACCCTTTGGCCTCTCCCATATGGTTTTGATTCAGTTTGGAGCTATTTGCTATGCTATGTAATTGTGTGTAGGGGGGTAGAGGGTGATTTTATTTATTTTTAGTTTGGGCGAGGAGGGGGTGGATGGAGTGAGTTGCTATATAGTGATTTATTACTAGAAATGTATGGAAGCTCGAAGGCTTCTAACACTGTAAATCAAGTGCCTTTTGATCAGACCTGATCAATTGTTCTTTCACTCCTAGTCTACAGAACATCATAAATGACTTTTTTGTTTTATCTATCTACTGCATATTAAAGAATTGTCAATTTTTCTTCCAAAGGCCTTTTATTCTAGGTATAGGAGCAGTTTTGTTCCTTTCTAAAATATACTTTTCTGTAGCTCAAAAATGTCAATATATCTTCATGATTTGCAGGGGAACCGATATCTTGAACAATGTCTTTAGGATCTTCTTAAGGAGATAATGAAGCAAATGAGTGTATAATTTTACTGGTAAAAGCGAATCTGATTTAGGAAAACTTGGATTTTGAGACTGATGTGACATGATAAGATTTTGCAAGATTAACTTAAGGAGTTTTGAGTGTAGTACTAAAACTAATAAATGTTGAGTAGGTGAATTGTATAGGGGTTGTGTGTAAGTGTGTATAAATATGCATATGTCTGAGAATAGATAAATGGGTTTATAAGTTGACATATAAATGTGTATGTACCTATACATCTATCTCGGAACCAAAGTATCGAGCCTGTCTGTACAAGTCTTTGAACATAATTCAGTGAATACTTACAAATTACTACCTGATCTTAGTGTGAATGCATGGATTAAAGGGAATCAGTATTAGTAGTGACATCTGAATATTCTGAATAGTGATATTCTGATATTTTTGAGGCTTCAGAATAAAAATCAAAAATGATATTGCAGATCTAAAGGCTGCCTAATAATTATGTCAGCAAAAGTAAATTTGTTTGTGCAGGTGAATCTTTGTATTTATGAAACATAGGAAATCTTCTGCCCTTCCTTCCCTGTATTGGCAAGAAATATTACTCTGGTGCCTACTTTGGCCCCTGGAGAGCATGTATATTCATGCATGCTCTTGTTTTCTAGGTTTTATTGCATTTTGCTCTTGGTGGAATATGGTGGAATATTAAAATTTAATTTTTTTTTTCTTTTGAGAAAACTCATGAATGGTGGCTTTAAATATTGAGAAAAGTGCTTCCTAAGAGAATATAGAAGTTAGGATACCTGTTTAAAGAGTATTTGAAGATATCAGTAGGTTGATTCTATCAAGTGGCTTTTCTGAATATCTTATGGTTCTGGTTTTGACTGCTTTTTGGTCTCATTTTGGCCTAACCATAAATGCTGTAGCCATAATGTTGGAAGTAGGAAGTGAATATGTTTTAGAGGAAAATATATGTTTGGAGTAACAAAGCAGATAAAATTCTGGAATAATGTGAACTGTGGAATTTTTGATTTTTTGCTGCTGCTGGCTTTTGTTCTTTCCAAATATTTCTTTGTACAAAACTTAAAGTATTTAAGTCCCCAAAACCTCTGTACATGTCACAAATTTGGAATTGACCTCCCACATTCAGCATTAAAATGAATGAGTTGGCCCTCTTGGGAACACGGCTAGAAAGCGAGCAGCTAATTGTAACTTACAAAGCAATTCTGAAATTGGGGATAGTTTATTTACTAAAAACAAATTAGATGATGGATTTCTATATACAATCTTGATTTTTCACCTGGACACGTCATAGGAAAGTTCAGATATGGTATGCAGAAAATCCCACTGCTGACAGTCTGTGGGTTGCTGCTATTCTTGTTGGTCATGATGAGATGGGGCAGTATGCAGGGACTTTTGTCAGGAACCTAATTTCGAGGTGACTGTACATAGATATTGACTGGATTATTTTTGGAGTTTGCAGCAAATGCAGTTGGCCCAATTTATACATCTTTCCAACACACATGTCCTCAAAAATCCAGAACTACTGGAGAAAGATTTGCTAAATCTTGAACTTTATCTTCTTATTGGATTGCCAGTTTATAATGTCTTCTAGTAGTATCAGGTAGTAAAATAACAGGGTTTTTAAAGCAAAATATTATTTAACCGGTGGATCAAAACTGAATATCTTGAAGTTGAGGTTGAGTTTGTAAACTTAAGTTTTTCTATACCTTTAAAAAGACTTGGTAATCCAGAAATTACTTTGTGAGATAAGAGATATTTGCTTTGCTGTCTGTAACTCAAAGCATTCCAAAAGAGTACTGAGAGAGATTTCCACGCTGCAGGTTCATTTTTCAGATAAATTGGATAAAAGAAGAGTCTTAATGGCCACTTTTACCTGTGTGGCTATTGCAGACCGAGTTCAAACCATGTTGTAAACAGAGTGAGAGCGCTGAGCGCCAGGAACCGGTGCTCCAACTTTCACTACAGCTTCCTCTATGCAGACATATGACACTGGAAGACAATGACACTGGAAGAGCTCTGATGGGACCACATAGGGCTTGATGTATTTTACAAATTTACATTGCACAGAAACTTCTGAGTCAAATTTTTGGAGCCAGGGCTCTAGATGATAACATCTGGTTTTATTTCTAAGCCTTGAGCAATAATGTTAAAGTGTGCATATGTCTTTTATTAACAACAACTATTGAAATTGCCCTCAAGCTCCTTGTGCATCAGTTGAGTATCAAACGTAGCAAACCACAGAAAAGGAAGAGAAGGATTCTTTTAATTGCTTTTGAATAAAAAAGGGAAATATCAAAGGTTACATTTTGTTAGTTAATCATAAAGAATTGAATTGATCTAAGTAAAACCTATTTTTAATCCTTGGCTTTGGTCTTTTGTTCTGTAGCAACTGCAGTCATTTGAAGTAAATTGTCCATTAAAACACTATTCTGGCTTTTGACAAATGACATCAAATTGTCTCTTCCAGGGAAACACAGCCTTGAGTAGTTGTACTTGACAGAAAAAAATAATCTTACACATAGGTCGCCCAAATTCAAAGACTCAAATGCTTTTAGTGCAGCAGAAATAAGCCAAGGGAAAGTATATGGTTCGGTTGAGTCAAAGTGAAGGCATTAAAAGCCAGTAGTTTTTGTGTGAAGGCAAGAAATGGGTTTTTCACCTATATCATTCGTCTTTTTCAAAATGCTTCTCAATTTGTAGCAATTGACTAATGGCTGCAACTATGCAAGTCCACTCAGATGATTACAAACCTCATCCTTGTAGGTGTCACCTATGGGACAGCCCCCTTGCTCTGAACGTAAAGGACTTAAAAGGAAGGAGTATTAGCATGGGAAATGAGAAGGCTTGGGAAAAATAGGATGGAAATTTTACTGCCCTACTCCAAAAGCCTCTATTTAGTGTAGTGTACATGCATGGTTAATGGATTAGAAGTCTGCATGTTTTTCACTATTTAGTGTGGGAAGAGAGCAGGAGTTGCACCCGTTTTAGTCATTTCTGTCTTTCCACATTATTCTTTCAGGCATAACTGTGCCATGGCATGCCCGCTTTGCGGAAAGACTGATTAAAAAAAAAAAAAAAAAAAAAAAAAGAAAGCCACAAAGCTTTGGTACACAGCCCATGTAAAAGAGATCATGAATAATTAGAGGAAGGAAAGTTATGGAGAAATGATTAGAGTATTTTGAACGTGCTAGAGAAATGGGAGGACAAATTAAGAGGGGTGGGAAGAAAAGATAACTTGTAAATATCGTGCAAGGATGTAGTTTGAACTGAGAACAGTGTGTCAAATCCAGTGAGAGAGAATGATTTAAGTTCTGGCAGTTCTGAACAGTTTCTCTCATTGCCATTATGTGATTTAAAGCAGCCATTTAAAAAAAATGCATGACCTAAGCCCTTTTATTTTTTAACTGCAGAGCAGTGGCTGGTATGACTGAGGGGAAGAACATGCAGGGCCTGCGTGTGACCCTTGCAGGAGGCAGGGATGCAGCCAGAGCTTGATAGCACGATATGCTTCAGGCTTCCCAAGAAAAGACACTTCTTGATGTTTCTGGGAGCAAGCAGTGGAGAGAAAAGACATATGTGTCACTGCATTCTCACAAAAATGCATTTACGGACTGTACTTGCCCTGTGTTATTGATGGTCATTTAAACAGTTGAATAGCTCTGCAAGACGCTAAAATTCAGCAAATGCTCAGACAGTGAAATGATCTTATGCTCTTTAAAATAGCATAGCAGAGAGAAAACCTCGTTATAAGGAGAAACATCATTTTCATATGAATAAATGTAAGTCATATTGCTAAAAATTAAGATCTGCTACATCAGACAAAGATGCGAGTGAACTATTTAGTACAGGGTCTCATCTGACTTGGGAAAAAGTCAAATTTATTTATTTATTTCCAAAAGAGTTATCAAGATAAAATGTACTCCTGCCAGTTCATAATCTAAAACACTAAGCTGATCATATGTTCACAGAGCTCTTGGTGTTGGAAGGGAGCTGGGGCCCCTGGAAATGGTTTTGTAAACTGTCTCTGGCCATGCCAACTAGAGGAGGTTCCTCAGGACCTTGTCCCACTGGGTTTTTGAATATCTCTGATATTGGAGACTCTATAGTCTCTCCAGGCAACCGGTGGCAATGCTGGACTACCCCTATAAGTGGGAGGAATAGATTTTCTTATATTTAAGTGGAATTTCCTGCATTTATTGGTTGCCTTTTGCCCTCTCATGGGGCACCCCGAAAGGGTCTCACTCCATCATGTGTCTCTACACGTCCCCCACTCCCAGCATCATCATCTCAAGCCTGAACAGTCCCAGCCCCCTTGGCTAGACTCAGCCTCCAGCTGCAAACTGCAGAAGTTGAAATTCCTCTTCTACTCCCAGCGCGAAGGGCTACGTGCTGTGGTCTGACATGACTTCTTCAGTGCCTCTGGAAGGGAATTTCAGTTAATGCTTTAGGTCACCTTTGGGAAATGTGAACTCTGACAGCCTTTTGGACATTCAAGTAGTTTAAACGCATCGATGCTGACGTGTGCATTCAAAAAGTCACACTTAGGTGTATTGAAGTCAAATAGTCTGAGGAGCAAACAGTTGAAGATTAAGAGAAATTTTAATAAGCATGGATATTTATTTAGCAAAAAAAAAAAAAACCTAGAGCCTGAGCAGTTGCACTTATATACATATATATATATATATATATATATATATATATATAATGGAAAACCTCAGGTCTTAAAATATCAGTCACGTTCAGAAGTTGACTGTCTTGAAATCTCTTTCCTGCCCACAGAAGAGATGCCTAATAGATTTTCTTTTTGTTGTTGTTTGTACAGAGGGATACAGCCCTTAAAATTTAATAATTCAAAATCACATGCTATGAATTCAAGTTTTTTTTTTCAGTGAAAAGTGTTGACCAATTTATTTTTCCTTGAACTGAATGATTTAAAATGCAACTGAAAAACAAAATGTGAAATCAGAAATTAAAGGACCTGGAAATTGTGATCTTCAGTTTCAGCAATCTCTGGGGTATAAAAGAGAGGGAAATAAAGTAAGTATGAAGTTTAGTTTTTTTGTTTGTTTGTTTGTATTTTCCTCTAAACTCGCAGATAGCAACAATGAAAGAACCAGATATAGATTCTCTATCTCCTATTCAGGAACATATTGTTACATTCTTAATGCTCTTAATACAGTATTAACTTTGGATTTGGTGCCTATTTATGCTGTAATGAATAATTATGCTTGCTATAAGGAATGAGGAATCAGAGCACACGACAGAAAACTTTGTATGCCCATCACCTAACAATGATCTTGGCTCATTAGGATGGGATCAAAAGCATACCTTGTTACAGCTTGTTTATTTATCCAAGTGTTTTTCTTCTTTGCCCTTACCATCAGGGCAGAGGAGCACTCAGAATAAACTCAGAATAAAGACACTAAATTTAAAAGGAATCCATGAATTTCAGCTTTGCTGAACATAATCATATGCTGCTGATTCGCAAAGTATAAGGTCAAGAGAGAAAGGGATACTGAAGTGTCTGAGTTATTTCTGCAATAATTAGAATGGCATCTTGTGAAGTGCAGTCATCATAGCTCTACCAAATTTTGTACTCTAAAATATAAGCCATTTATTTGATGGCCTCTTAATACCAGAGGAAATACCAGTAACTTCTTACATTTAATTAAAATCATTAAATATTAGTAATAAAAAATTGGAAAATATCTCCCTTGGATATATGTAGAACAAGACACTTAAATATTTCTTTTTTCACATTTAGATTATTTCCTTTCATGTAGAATAGTTGTGCGTCGGACAAGGACAGAATGACATGCAACTCCATTGAATATTGTTTCTATCTTGTGGTAATAGAAAGGATAATCTAGTTTTGTTCTTCAGTAAAGTTCAGGTCAAATCTTAGATGTTCTGAGATTTATTTATTTTCCTAATTGTATTTACATCAGACAATTAACATCAGGGCGGTTTTGTAGAATTGTAATGCAAAATAATCAATTTTTTAAAATGTGCTTTGACACTTGGGCAAGGAAAATTATATACTTGTGTCTAAGGTAAATCCTTTCTCTTCATTTTTTATTTAGTTTGCAAGTGATTTGTGTGTATGTATACCCACATACATATTTTTGACATAACAATGTTGACTATTTATTGAAGTATTCTTTAAAAATCAAGAAAATAATAATAAAGCAATTTCTTGCTGAGTTAAAGGTGAGAATTCAAAAAGAGTAGCAGTACTCTTTTTTAGCCTTCATTTAGTAGGCACCACGCTCAGAATGCATTTGTTCACCTCTTCAATGTTAAACTTCCCCAAAATTTCAAGGGGCCAAAATCCATGCTGGAATTTTGAGTTACCTGAATCATGAAGATGGGTAAAGAGCTGTAGTTTAACATTGGCACAGTGTTTCAACTTAATATGTATATTATTTGTGTGTGTAAATAAGTATATAAAAAAGTATTAGAGAATGTAGGATTACCGAGGTGAATGCTCAGAAGATGGAAGTCAGGTGATTTTTAAACCGTAGAACAAAACTACTACATTCATTAACAGCATGCTTCATCCTAATGGTTCTTAATTGTTATTGTTATATATATTTGCAGTTGTTATATATGTTGTTATCACTACATATATAAAGCTGTTAATCTTCATCATTTATATCCTAAATCAGCTGTGGATGTGCAACATCTTGAAGCTGATGGCTTAGTCAACACAAATGGGTAGGATCATCAATGGTTCTTAGTCTCTATCATTCAACTCATTTGAAAAGTTCTGTTGTAGCCTGCAGTGCTGATAGACTTGAGCCTCAAGAAGCTTAGAAGCTTACAAGAAATTCATGTCTCTCTTTTTTTTATATATATGTGTGTGTGTGTGTATATAAAAAATATAATCTGTATGCATTTCTTGCACTTAATAATGTTGGTGGATGGTGACCTCCAGCTGCTCTGTAGCAAATTCCTCTGTTGACACTGAAGCTTTAAGAAAATATCCAAGCATTTTTGTGGTCTTCTGCTAGCTCATTACTCTTTAAGAACTTGCTTCCCAAATTCAGTGCATGGGAGTTCTTTTGTCACTGCCCATATAAATCAAGTACAAATAGACTTAGGTAGGCTGTAGGCAGATGACTATCTTCAACACTTCCTCACTTTTTAAAATTGTGAGGCATTGCTCAGGTTTCCTTTAGGCTGATCTTCAAGACAGTGATGTAACCAAGTTAAGTTCACTTAATCGTATTGGTGACAACAAATGAAGACTTTGCAATTCGTTTTTCCAGGCAGAGTGCAGATAAAAGCTTCTCAGCAACAAATGAAAGGGAGTAATAAAAAGATGCAGTATAGTGAAGTGCCTCATAGCTGCAGCAGCAGCTGATAAAATATTAAACAATTTACCTTATATAATGTCTCTGGAGTGCAGTCCTGAAGAGTTGTTGTACTATGACTGGCAACTTGGAGGCCTCGCAGTAAACTGTGCAAAGAATGCACTGGATAACGCATGGTTTTATCTCCTCTAAAAAGAACCTCAATTAAGAATACTGATTTACTTATTTAGTGGAAGTGCCATCTTCTCTCTGACCTTAGGGCCTTTTTAACTGAACAGAACACTTTTTGGAGACCTAGAGCTGACTGGTTTATATGATACCCAAAATAAAATTTCTGCTAGTGCCATATGATCATTCACTATAGCTATATTTGTATAAAGGTTGAGAAAGAAGCAGAAGGAAGTATTTTTGTATATATAAACTGCATTATTTAAGGAGTTAATTTGCAAGAAACATAAATAAAAATGTTATTAAATACATTATTAAGGGCACTCTTATGCACATAATACACTTACCTTCTGTGACATGTTTCCAGTAAGAAAATAATGATAATCCTAAATATATAGAATAGTAGAGTTATGCTCAATATGTATGAAAACAATAAAAACATATATCAAGACCCTGGAGTCAGAAGCAAGTATACACAAGAGTGTTATTCAAAAAGGCACTAAGCCCAGAGATGAAGAAAAGCTAAATAGAGCAACATGTCTGTGTTACTGGCAGGGAGGAATATATAATGAATGGTAAAGTTGAGATGGAGACAACAGTTAAAAGAAAAATCCTTCAAAATTTGGAATTAAATTTAATAAATAATAGCACAAGTTACAGAAAGAAGTTAGGAAAGTCTTCAAAGACCTAAAACAAATGTGAAAAAGTTAAAATAACTTCCTTACTGCTTTCATTTGCCAATCATGAGGGGAATAGAAGGAAAAGACTTTAACTACTAAAATTCTAGGGTAGTAAATCCCCAGAACAATTTATCTGAATTGACTGTGAGGTTAGCTGAACTAAACTGTATTTGACTGCTCTTAGAAAGTTTATCTTCACATTTATTGAAATAGTTTGGTTAGAAGACTTTCTCTTGCACATGTAGGTATAGTACATAGAGAAGTGGGTCTATATATGTAATATATTGCATTACAGAGCAGAAACAAGAGGCAGATATGAGAAGGGATCCAAGAAGCAACAAAAATAATAACAGCTAAGGAAATGAGAAAAGGAAGAAATGAGGAAACAACAAGAAAGCATAAGATGGTTTACTGATGTTGGAAGAGAGTATTAATAGGAGAAAATATCTGCATATAAGAGGCAAGGTGACGGGGGTTCACTTGAGATTCACATCAATATTAGTAGGAAAATTGATAGGTCGTTTCTTACTAAGTTTGGTCACTTGTCACTAAGATAGACATAGAAAAACAGTTTGTCTCACTACTGAACACAAAGTGCAGGGGCCGGTTACATGAGCAGATGCCCATCAGAATGGAAGTGAATCCGTTCAGACCTCCACATGGAAACTAATGACATAGCTTCCCTCGGATCTGTGACTAGGATTCAGGGCAAGGGAGTGGAGATTTAGCTTGTAGTTAATTTTTAGTGATTTTATGTGTTTCATAGGAAGAGAAAATCCAGAAAACATCTCCTGGATCGCAGGTTTGAATGGCAGATTGCAACTGCAGCCCCTCATACACTAATCAGCTCCACCAAAGGGTTTAGTAGATAAAATACTTGTGCTCCAGGAAATTTTTAAAGATTTGCTTTGGAAAGGATTAGCTGCAAGAGGACTCCTCAAAGAATGAACTCCACCTGAGTGCTTGGGGAAATAGTCTTTGGGATTAAGACAGGCAATAACAAACAACATTGCACTGTATTGATACTGTGCTTTGAGGGGGGGAAAAATGGATTTTTCGCTTTGATTATTTTAGAGCAATCATTCTGCTTCATGTTTATCATAGTTTCAAGAGATGAATAATCTGTTTCTGATCCTTTGGATGTTCTCTGAATGGTTTACTCGATTTGTCTGCCCACCTAGCACATGAATCAAAACACACTCCCATATCCCAAACTTGCTTATTAGCTGGTTCCAGTGTCTCGGCTATGGCAGGTGCTCTGGAAATTATTTGGCATTGAACTGTTGGCTGGCATGGTGGATACTAGCATGAACTGAAGGATTAATCTATCCTCATGAAGACACAGCACCTACTAATTTCTCTGACTTGTAGATATTCAGAAATCATGAACTGAAATGGAATGGATGAGAGGAAGTAAATCCTTGCAATCAATAAATATGTACTCATTTTTTTAACCCGGGTTTTTTTTTTTTTTTTTTTTGCTCTTTCTTTTCCTTGGGTCATTATTTCAATGAAGTATCATAGTTCCCTACATTTTTTCCCCAATGGAAAGTGCTATGTTAGAATTGTAGTTAAGTGAGTAAATTGTGTAGGAGAAATATTCTCATTATAAAATATATACACATATATAGCATATATACCCATAGAAGTTGAATTTCATTATTTTGCTAATACAGCACCTTATAATCATGTTTTTTGTTTTACTCAATGTGCAGAGTGTTACACATATTAAGATGTAATGTGGCAGGATCTATCAGTGTATGAGGGGATGGGGAAGCACACTGGAAATTTCAGGAAAACAACTTGTCTGAAAGCTGAAACACTATGTTTTCAGACTTTGAAGACTTTATGTTGTTGTTGATGGTTTAAGAAGTTGAGGCTTACAAAAATTATTAAAGTTCTGCAGAAATCATTGGAAATTTTCTGTAGTTTCCTGTCGCCTTTGGGACTTTGGATCAGGTACTTAATATGAAATTAAACTGAATTAAGTAAGTTACATCTAGTCCTTGTAGAAGGATCTCTATTGATAAGATTAGGAGGAAGTTTTTTTTATATATAACTTGTTTCATATTTCAAATAATGTTAGGAGCTATATACTGAAATCAAGAATGTATAACGAATTCAATGGATTTTTTTGATTAAATTAATTCTTGCCATATGTGTCTATGGAGATTAATAGATATATCTGAGTACATTATGAGAACATAATGAGCCAAATATTCCAGTAGTAATAAAATAGTAGCTTTGTCTAAAGAATGATTTCGCGGTTTATAGAAATAGCTTGTCAATATGAAAAATTCTGTTTAGCTATGTTCATTTCCCAGCTGGCTGCATCAATATTGTGAGTATTAATTAGTTACTGATGTTTAAAAACTGAATAGTAGTAGTATTTAGTTTGTTAATAAATGCTTTTTGAATGTAGAATTAAAACTTAGTGCCAAATCATGCCAAATTTTCAAACAAATACAGATTTAGTACCTCAAAAATTATACTGATAAATAAGTTCCAACCCTCTACACCTAGAGGAAATTATTGAACTGTCACAGGACTTCCTTTGACACAGTTTTTGTATGTATAACTTATTATGTAAGAGCTGAAAACTAAATCTATAGGCTTTATATTTTCATTTCCCCCCACCCCTCACGCCCCACCTATGCTGTGTGAACTGTCCGCTTGCTGTGCTGGTGGGTAAAAGTGGGGAAGGTACCCGGTGGGGCAACAGAGGAAGTGAGGTGACCTCATTTAAATAACAGGACTAGAAAAAGTGTTTTCAACAAATCCTGATGCAATAATTGTTTTTATTGATTCTGAAAAGTAGTTTGTAACTCAGAAAACATAAAAACCGTTTAAAAAGCTGTAGTTTCAACACATTAAGCAGTAGATTAAAAGTACTTAAAAGTGGTATCCAAAAGTTTTATAGTGTGTTTTCCTTATTGTGGCATCTAGTTAATTATGTGTTATTGACAGTGGCATTGTAAGGACCAAGAGAGAGACTATGTAGAGGAAAATAGAAAAGATACATCTAGGAAAGAAGTTCTGCTACCGGCAGTTAATGATTATAGTGTTATTCCCATGCTCCACTCTGCGCACCCCTTTGCAAAGGAAACGTTTTGTCAGGTTTTCTCTTTATCTTGACAAAGCTGCTCTGTGTGATCTCCTGTACAAAACAATTTTCTTATGAACTTTACTGCAGAGTCCTGTAATTCCAGTGAATCAGAGCAACTTATGCCTTAATATCTTTATACTCTTGTTCTATTAATTCCCTCTGTGAGCCATTAGAGGATTCTAAGTGGCTGTGGAACAGGTTCTTATTTAATGCTGGCTATTATCTGTCATCAGCTCCCTTTTAACTTGACCTCTCCCCGTGATGTTTCTGATTGCTGAGCACATTGCCGCAGCTCCCGGGCGCGGGTGCCCGGCCCTGCCGTCACCTCCCTTGCCATCCTGGTACCAAGCTGGCTTTTCACAACGGGTGCCAATAGTAGCAAAAAGGCTGACAGTAGATACAACATATAACACCTCTTTTCCCTTTTGATTAGTCTCTCATCAGGCAATACGCGTTAAACACGTATCATCTACGTGGTACAACTCAGACCAAATATTCAACCATATACATCTTTTTTCCTCCTTTTATTTTAATAATAGCAATATTGCTGGCTCTACCTAAGGTGTTTATACTGATAAGGAACCAAAAGGATCAGAGAGCCACAGACAAAGCTGTAAGAAAGCACTCCCTATCAGGGAACAATTGTTTCATGCATTACTTAAATTTACATATGCCTTTTTTGAAATGCATTTTAGTATCAATATGGAATTTAGATTTATTTTATTTGTTTTAGTGATTGAATATTGGAAAAAAACATATCTTAGCAGTAAATTGATCAGGGGAAAAAAAGTCATTGCTTTGTTCATTGACAAGGGAGTTACTGAAGTCAAGGACTCTTCCTTCCAAATAGCACATTGTAATGTGTTAGAGTCTCCTCTCCACACACATTTCTGACCTGTGAAATGCCTCAGAAATCCTATAATGAGCTAGTGCAAAAACTTCTTCAGAGAGTTGTGCGAAACCAATCTTTGCCTAAAAGCCTCTGGGTTTTGTAGTCTCACAGAGTTATTCCTTTGCATATCAACTTAAGATCCTTAATTGTAATAGGTAGGATTTCAGTGATTATGTTATTCTAGTTGTGCTGGTTCAATGTCAGAATGCAGCTAATATTCTTACCTATTTAGTGCAGTAATTATATTTCTAGGTTGTGCAAAAGTAATGTATATGGTTGACACTGTTGAATGTCAGCTGTAATCAATAAAAGTGTAGGTTAGCTACTCTTGATTAAATTTAAAAGGATGCCTCAACTAGAGTCAGGTGTCAGAAGCAATAACAGTCCCACATTGCTGACTCATTGACTTCTGTATGTTATTTAGTGGGCTGTCAAAAAATATTAGCATGTAGTAATTTGAGCAGCACACTGAACAGATTGTTCAAGGTAGGAAGCTCTTTCACATTTGGGGGAATAAATATACTTTCAACATTTGCAATGTTGTAGAAACTAAACATAAACATGCTTTCTTTTAGCTGGGAGGAATGTCACTCTCTATTCTGATATTATAGATAATCTGAGTTTGGAAAATGGTTCATTTCCTGTAATGCTGAGTGAGTGTTGGAAAGTTGGCAGGATTTTGTGACTACTGTCACGTCCATCTTGAGTGCAACTTGGATGTATTCTAAAAATTACGAGTTTTTAGTACATCTAGACCAACAAACATGGAACTGATTGCATATAGGCTCTGTGGGTGCTTTTCCCATGTATTCATTTTTTTTTAATGGAAATGCAAGGTGTATTATTGGGGTATCTATGCCTGCATTTTTAACTCTAGAACTATGATTCTGTAGGGCTCTATATCCTGGCCAAACCTGTGAGCTTTGGGTTAGGTTGTTGTGTGCATTTAGTTCCATTGATATCCTTATCCTAGACCTGTGCCCTCTATTTGCGAAAGGCTGGTCCGATGCCTTAAAGTTCATAATAACATTATTCAGCTTATGCAGGTGATTTTATTCATACCTTGTTCTCTTGTGTTCTGAAATGGAATCATTTTTATTAATTCAACTATTATTTAAAAGTCTATTGAAAAATTGGCATTATCATTTTCTGTCTGGATTAAATTAAGTTGCTGTCTAATGGTATGTTTATATGTTCCTGATGAAAACTAAGATGTCTTATTAGTATGTAGAAAGTTGCTATTGATCCCAACTCTTTGGGGGGTGAGAGACTTTTTTATATTTGCTGAGACTTTCACCTTCTACCATTATCAAGACAGATTAATGTATTTTTGGTGTTTTCTTTGCTAACCAAGGTTAGTATATCTGCTTTTGTTTGTTCTTACAAAAGTGAGTTGCTGACGAACTTACGTAAGGGAATATAGCACATCCCTTAGTACTTACTTAATATTCCTTTGAAAGTTCGTTGTTAATTTCCAAGTTACCAACAGCAACCATGTTGTTAGAAATTTCCAAAGACTAAATATTCTAAATATTCTTTCTTTCTTTCTTTTTATTTTACCTAGATTTGCTTGCTACAGCCCCTAAACATCAGCAGCATTCACCCAAAATGATTAAGCACAAGGCTGAAATGAACATAGTTTTAAGAATCACACCTTAAAGAAAAAATGGAAATGGTCTATCGTTGGTTGTGTACATGTTTTTGTCTGTTTTTCATAGTTTATTAGTTGCATGTGTACATCATTTTTACATTTAAAATATTTTGTGCATAGATTTAAATATTTGAATGTGAATTACTAACTGATCACTAAGAATGCTTATAAAATGTTTTCCTAACTCAAAATTGTCCTTTTGGTTTAAATTATATAGGAGAGTAATATTAATTTAAAAAATTACAGGAAATAGTAATTCTTCTTAATTAAAGAATTCCCTAAAGCAAATGTATTAATATATTCTCTTATTTAATGTTTTTACATGAAATTGCAGAATTGGAAAAAGAGAAAGAGAGAGAGAGAGAGAACACAAGCCTCTGCACTGTGATCTTATACCTTTTTGAAAAATCCCTGGAAATTAATGAATTTCTGTTCATTCTTAGACAAACATAAACCTTCCTATGATATCTCTCTAAGCATTGAGCTGTATGTGCCTTTCTTCAGATTTTTCAGATATTTATTTGGCCAGATTGATCAATTTTTGATTTTTGCTTTCAATAAGCAAAAAAGAAATGTGGGGTAGATCATTAAAGTCCAGCTGCATTTATTATAACAACCTCAATACTTAAAAATGTATTGAGAATATTACAAGAATTGTACTCACGAGCAGGAGGTAAATAGTAAAATATACATATAAGCATATACTTATGTGTACATATATGTATATGTATGGATGGAATTTTTTAGTGATACTTCTCCAGTATACTCTTCTGGGCTCCAGCAATCTACAGCTTAGGGATATACTGAGGAGCAGAAAGACTTCATTTGAGTGCATATGGTAGCTGGTACTTTAACTGATAATGATGTCTCTAAAACATCTCCTGAAATTTTTAAAAGAATATGTCTGTCAAAGAGAATCTGTCTAAAAGATATTGCTTTCCTTGTAATAATAGCTGAGTAAGAACACTTTACTAGGTACTTTTGGCATTGAAACTGTGTCTCTGTAGCATACGGAGGACTGGCATGGTTGTGTAGGCATTATCTTCAAGAAGCAGGAGAAAAAAAAAGGTTTATTTTTCTCCCATAGTAAAGAGTAAGGTATCAGACGATAGGTTGTTGGTCTGGTGCGGGTTTCATCAGGTTGGCATTGGGGTGTACTGACCGGCCTTGCAAAGGATGCCTGAAATGTGTTGCATTTCCCTTGTGGTAAGGTGAAAAGACTAGAATCTTCACTTGAAAATCTTGGGAAACCCATGCTAGTAACTTAGAAGTTGATTTCATCCTACATTAACTCTGCAGAGAAATGCCCACTCCTTCCAAATGAAACAGAAAAATCCTTTTGAAGGATTACGTTTGGTCTGTCAAAATAACATAGGAAAAAAATATTGACAATTCTATATAACAAAAGCTGTTTTGCTCTCTAAATGTCAGTTCAGTGATGAAATCCCCATAGCTCTGTGCACTCTCTGTACTAGGCTGCCCGCATCCAAGAGCTGCAGGCACAAAAGGTACTGAAGCAACACCCTGAACAAATGTTTTTGAGCAATATGCGAATATTAGTGGCTCGAATCCTTTCTCTAGATCAGCTACTGGAAGGTGTGAAAATAGCAAACTGACAAACACTTAAAGCAGTCTGACAATTTCTCTGTTGAAGCCAGTGATGCATATATCCTGAAGCCAATATTGCATAATCCTTAAAAATTGCTAGTGAACTGAGCCTCAAACTTTAGGTTCTCCCAGTAGCTGAGAGCTGTTGGTGGGCACAGTATGCATGCACGATGACTGTGTATAGTGTGTGTCTGCAGTGCTGGGGACGAAATTCATGTTTTTACTTGCACGGTCATCCCCCACAAAAAAAAAAAAAAAAAGAAGAAGCAACAGAAGCCTGAGCAAGTTGGATAGTGGTGGACCTTTTGTTATAGGATGCAGCTAAGGAATTTGTTATATTTTCCATTAAAAAAAAAAAACAAAAACCAAACTCCTATATGCCAAAGGAACTGTTTCCATGTTTAAAATGTGGACTTGAAGGATATGTCAGAGAACCTTTTGATTTCCTAAATGCAGTTGCTTGGTCACCGTGCCTACTGGTGAGGAGGTCAATAGCAAATACAGGAAGTCAGAAGTCACGTAGATAAGGATTAATGGACTTGGAAAAAAGCTGCCGCTTCAGTTCTTAAATCCTTTCAGGTAACAGCTGAAAGGATGACCTCTTCTGAGACTAGATGGTGGAAGCAGTCTTGCTGCTGTTAGTCAACATGTGCTAGTTCTGCCCAGTGTCTTCAGAATTCTTTTCCAGGGTTTAGAAAGGATAGTTCTGCCCACAGTGGCCCAACTCGGGGATGTACATAGAGCCCGAACGCTGTTACTGCCGATTGCTTCGACAAAAACCACGGAACAGCATCACTGACGGAGTGATTTTCTCAACAGGGAGGATAACGGCAACTTTGTTATGGAGCAAATATAACTGTTGATCTCGTTTGGAGAGACCAGTGGTGTAAATCACCAGTATCACCTTCAGACTAATCTACCTCCTGCTTAGTTTGGATGCTGACTGAATACACATAGTTTAATTTAAAATTGATTACCTTTAACAACAGGATTGTAAAAGCCTTTAATAATGTCATAATGATAGACAACATATAATTCAATCAGGAATGACCCAATACAATTATCTATAATTTACATTAGCTATGTTCAACTGACAGTAAATTAAATTAAATCTTCAAATTTATGTTTTTAACATTTACAAATTCAACCTTACTTTCAAATCAATTTGCATTATTTTGAAGATTGTGAATCCTTAGCCTTACTTTCTAGCATAGTCACTTTCTTCTTTTTCTGCTGTACTTTTGTGGTGTCTTTATCAGTAAGCAACATTTGTTGATGTGTCTGTGACTAAGGATCTCCCTCCTGGCTCAGTAGTTTGGTCAGCTGACAGCAATGCTTATATTCTGGGTTTGAATAAAATGCCATACATCCCACTACTTTATATATATATAAAAAAATATGTGATTGAGAGACATAATTCACTTGCCGCAGTGTAAAATGTCATACTACAAAACTGTGATTTACAACAAGCAATCTTTCAACATAAATCATGTGGGGAGACCAGGCTGTTACTTCCTAGAATATGTTCACTACTACCAAAAAACATACATGGCTGTAGTGACTGAACTTGCAATAATTTATTCTGTTTCTTGTTACTCTGCTTTTAGGAATCTGAAATACAGATTTGCCTTTAAAATACTTTAAAGAAATATTTAGCATATCTGGTTATTTGGTGCTGTTGGTTTGGAGTTGCATCATATTTTATGATAGATGGTCAAGAATAGGGTTGAAAAGTTAGTGTTTTGGGTAAAAACAAAGAACTGCAGCTAGTGATTAAGGGAAAAGTCTACTTTCGAGTCCAAGTTCTCCATAACAATCTTTTTTTTAAAAATATCTCTCTGAGCATGTGAACTCTGTGTTCCACCTGCAAGAAACTGTTTTGTTAAAAGTGTGTCCTTTTAATATGAGTGTATGTACATGTGTACAAATATATGCAAATACACCCAAGTGAACTTTGAACTTGTAGCATGAAGGACTGGACACTTTCTAGTAATTACTGCACAGAAAAAAAGCCTGGCTTTTCACTGAGTGCTTCTCATGGTTAAATTTGAGAGTTCTGGCAGTCGGGCTCATTCGTGACACAGTGTCCTGTATTTCGTAATGCTGTCCTAGCTTCTGTTTGGCAGCTCAGCTGGAAAACCAAGAAACCGATGATGGGAACAGAAGCTCCATTTCTAAAGCTGGTTGAACTTCTGTGGGTTTGACTCAACGCGTTATGTTGGGAATTCTCACGTATCAGCTGTGACTGTGAGGGTTGTACCCACTCGCACGAAGAGGGCAGGCAGTGCATCAGGGGTCCGTTAATGCAGGATGTCTTTCACTGGTGCCACTCCTCATCACTATGAAAGGTATGTGAAAGGCATAAGCAGGTATCAAAAAAGTGTAATTTACCCATCTAGACTTCTGTTACTCACTTGCTCTTTTTCATTTGAATTAGGACTTTAGGTAGAATCTATCTAATCAAAATGATGTAAAAATCATGCCTCTGAATCTGATTGAAGCCTCCAGCAATTAAGTGGTGCCTCACCCTTTGAAAATAGGGTTTTAGAAAATCTCAAGACGTTTTAGACCTACAGGAAAATCTTTGATGATATCTTTCTGCTCGTTACAATAAGTTTTAAAGCAGGTTCCTTTGGAGAAAAAAAGCTGAGGAGATAACATTCAAGAGAAACTGATTGGAAAATCTACATGATTTATAAAATACCTCTTGCTAAAGCGCATGAGAAGTCTAATGAAAGCATTTTTAGTGCTACCTGTATAACATGTTTCTCCTGGTGTCTCATTCATTGTCATTTAATTAAGAAAACTGTGAGATCTGGACTGCTTTTTTGTTGTTTTTGTTACCTTGAGAGCTGCATTCTCACGCTCTTGCTGCTCTGCTGTACTCCAGAGGCCACAATAAATGCTAAAATTCTCTTCTATTCAGCAGCATTAGATTGATCAGTATGCAGCCACTTCCTTATGGTAACAATAATCTAAAATGTCCACAGTAAGCATACACAAAGATATACTCATCATTGTCAAAAATTCTTGAAGTTTCTTGAAGGTAAAACAAAATTATAGCCTTGGTTGAATTCTATTACAACTTCTAATAACAGTTAACCCCACCTAGTTACTTGGAGGATTTTTTTTTTTTTTTTTTTTACATTTCAGTGAATTTGAGTTTTGTTTTTAATCAATTAAAACTTTATTAAAAATTATTAAATTTATTTATTAGAATGTTAATAAGATTACTGAGAGATGCAAAGCCATCTGGAAAGCTCACATTAATGTTAAACCCAGGCCATATTTGTAGTAGGACTCAGGTGTCCTAGTTCCAAGCTAAATAAAGTGAAGCCTCATTTAATTATAAAGCTGCTAGGTGTTTCAGGGAGTTGCTTAAAATGTAACAGCTTGTGCAACTTTGTATACTATAATTTAGTCATGGTAATTACTTTATTAGACACTTGGACCTATTAATTTGATAGAGTTTTCACTCCTCTGTTCTCTTTGATGTAGGTAAGCTGGTAGCAGTCTTTGCTGCTACTGGCATTTGGAATATCTCATAAAATCTATAGTGAGTTGCAAGCTGCTTTGCATTTACCCTTTCATATAAATCTGAACTTGATTCATTTTGTCATTTATCATAGCAAACCAGACTACAGGATTCTGAATTATTCATTCATTTTATATGCATATAAACTATTCAGCAATGAGCTTCATGTATTGTAGTAAAGATGAGTTAGTACATATGCATGGACCATTCCAAAACATCCACACACTTTGCTGCTTTTGCTATGGGTAGTTGGATCTATATTGTGTACAGGAGACATCTTTTTAATAAGATGGCTTTGATTTTCCTAGCTAAATACTAAAACTTCACCTAAAACCAACAAAATTAGATTTGCTGTTGTAATCTTAAAACTTTTTGTGTAATTTTTACTAAAGCCTTGAAAGCTCCCTTTTCTATATTCACAGCAATTTGTTTTCACTTTTTGTTTGACATTCCTTGGATGTTATGTGTTTCCATAGTAGTTAAAGCATTTTTTCCAATTCTAAATGTTGTATATAATTATGTACAATATTATACACTTATTAAATAGGAGAGAAACATTTAGATTTTGAAAGAGCATTCAACAAAGCAGTTACAAAGCCATTTCAAAAACAATACACACACACGGAGGTCAGGTCAAACATGTGACTTGACATCAGAAAGCTGCTTTGTTTTACTTTCTTTTTTCCTTTTTTTTTTTTTTTTTTTTCCCTTAAATCTGTGATTTGGACTGTTTAATATATTTCTGGAGGTTTGGGATTGAACACAGGGGTGTTACCTAGGATTTCTGGAGCAGAACCTTGAAAGATAAGGATTCTGATTCAGCATCCTCCTCTCTAAAAAGTTTTCCACTATTCTGCATCTCCAGGTTGGTTTTTGGCCTGGGCAATACAGATAATGGCCTTAGGCTCGTGTCTGTCAAAATGACTTGCCCTGAACTTGTTTGCTTAATTTGTGTGCATATGTATATAATGTGCTACTGTTAATGTTGCTAAAATGACTATTCAGGGCCTATAAATTCAGTTTTGGTGGAAGTGTGACCTTTTGCTTTTCTTGGTTTTTGTTGTTGTTGCTTGTTTGTTTGTTTGTTTGTTTTTTGATTTGTGTGTTTGTGAAACCTTTTGTAACTACTTCTGTTTGGAGTATCTTACAAAATTCTCATGACTTTTCTTCCCACCACCTCCTTTTGGTAATATATTTTGAAATTGCTTAGGTTTTATGGCGCACTTTTCATCATTTAATTAAAGATCATTCATTTAAAGAAAAATGAGAAATATTTGGAAAAAAACCCAGGTTTTCATTTTGAACATTATTCTTAAATAAAATTTATTTCTATTGGGAAATAATCTTGGGGAAACAAATATTTTGGAGCCAAAGAAAATGTGGAAAGGTAATAGGAAGGGATTAAAAGACTTTTTTCAGGAAGTCAGGTTAGAGGAATCTGCAGTCCAGAGAAATGTCATTTGAGTCTGAGTAGGGGGCCTAAAAATGTGAGGAGGTTTTGACAACCATCTGTGTGTCTGCTTTTTACTTTGCCATATAACATGCTGATTCCCTTCAAACACTTCTCAGGTGGCTTGAATTTGTTCAATGAAAAGCTGTATTGTTATGAAATGGAAGGCTATTTTGCCGTTTACTATAATAATCACACATTTATGACCTACAAGGAGCTGCAATTACCTAGATCGTGTCTTGTATAACACAAGAACATGAGAGACCTGCTGGGTCCATTTAGCCCTTTTCTGGCGGCGTTATCGGCAGATATCTAGACCAGGGCAAGATAACTCTAGCTGTGTTTCCTTGTCCTGCCTGTCCAGACTCCAGCTATTTTCAGACAGGGGATTTCTGAGCTTGTGCACATTAATAACTTTCAGTAGTTCTATCTCATGTCAGCTTGTCCAGTCTCCCTGTAGACTCTCATGGAGAAAAGACTGCAGAATGTGAGAATATTCTTCTCGGCAAACATTCAAGAAATCTCATGCTCTTTTAACATAATTTGATGCTTAAAGCTGAGGAGCGATGGTCCCAGGAAAAATTAGTCAAGCTGTCTTTATAGCCCTTCATACCCCGTGTACATCAGTAATGTTCAGATGCACAGATATATAGAGTATATATGTGTGCCCGCTTTTTAGTATTAGATGTTCCAGTTGTGAAGGCATGCCATGGGGAAAAATATTGTCCACGCATACAATCTTGAGACTGTAACCCAAGTTCTGAAAGTACCTTTTCAGTCCATGCTGAGACGATGGCAATAGGCCTTTTTTAGTGCTCACATGTTCATTTTCAACTTCTGCTCCTCAGAAAATTAATTCCTATTGTAAAGAGAATGTCATGATGAGGCTGGTTCTTCTTCTAACTGGACTTTTACTTTATCCTCTATATAGAGCAACTGATTAATTATACATCAGCTATAGGGGCCTCCTGGTGTGTTTTTCTTCCAAGCATTCAGATGTTGAAGTTTATCCTCAGCTCTGCTGTACTGAAAAGTAGAGGTGACAGGAGAAGGAGGGATGTAGTAGAGAGAGGCTGTCTTACCCTAAAACTTGGAGCATTTCCCGGATGTAGAATATAAAGGAATTATTTTGTATGATTCATTGTTTTACTTGCATGTTATTTATTGCAATCTCTGCTTTTTTTTTTTTTTTGTTTTTGATTTTTCTGAGCTTAAAAAAAAAGAAATTCCAACAAATTGTTTTTATAATAATTTTCAGACATCCTGTCTATCAGGAGAATGACCTAATAGAGTTGTTTACTAGACCTTGAAAAATTCATTAAAACTGTCTCTTTACAAGACTTATATGGAAAACATATTTTATTCGGTGTACTTGGGAATAAAGAAAACCTGTCAAAAATAGTTATTGCATATGATTATTTTCATCTATTTTATACAGCCAGACAATATTGGGTTTTATTTAGCTATTATGTTATGGAGGAAGTTACAGAAAATTATTGTAGCTGAGCTGTACATCATTTCTTGTGAGTTGAAGTTTGTAGGTAGGATGCAAAGCAACCTAGAGCTGCTTAACTCAACATTATGCTATCAGAGTACTCAGAAGCATTCAGGAGTTGGTGAAAATTTTTAAAATTCCAGGCATTTGCCCTTCTACACTGAGCTAAATGAAAAAACTATCCACTTTCCCCTGGTGTCGGAGCTCTCATTTTTTTTTCCCTTGAAAACACAAAGAAGGCACAAAAGCTTTCCATCGCTTTTCCTGTGTAACCAGTGCTTACTGAAATTAGTTGAAGTCTATGATTAAAAAAAAAAAAGACAATAGAAAGTGGAAATTTTGTACTCTTCAAGAATCATCATTGTTTTTATCAACAAATTTGTTTATAACTGAAAAATGCAAAAATGTTTATTGAATAGCAAAGTATTAACTATATTTTTACTACTGGCATGGCCAAGCATTCTACTTCTTTTGAAAATTACCTATTTTTATGAAGACAGCTAGTAGTGTCTCATTGTAGCTAGTATATAGCAGGATTGCAGATTTTATTTAACATATAAATGTTAATCTTGTACTTCAATATATTTTGTTGATCATTTTATTAAGAGACTGCTAAGCAGATGTGACATTATATGCTTTTCTGTTGAGTTACTTAATGAATATTGTCATTAGAGAACATCAATTGCTCCCACAGATGGCTAGATAAACAGCAATAATGGCAAAAAAAAATTAAAAAGTTAATAAAAAAAGAGAAGAAAAATTCATCTGGCCTCTCATTTGCGCTAAGCAAGTAATCTCTGGTGGTGAATGGATAATCATATGGGAAAGAATGTTACTGAAAAAGTATTTAGCTAAAATTAAAAGCTATTCAATATTACCTTCTTCTAGCCATTTTAGTTACAGCAGTGACTACCGGTGCGCTTAATGACAGAATCCTGAAAATGGCCCTGGGGAGAAGCTCTGGCTTTTCCGTTGTGGATCCATACGCACCCGTAAAGGGGCTGGCTTGACTGAATCTCGGGGTTTTGTTGAGGATTCTCTCTCATTGGTATTGGAAGGTATTGGAAGATTAATCATGTTTGGATACTCTGCAAGCTTGGATAATATGTTCTTGTATTGTGCTCTCTTTTAATAATCACTTCCGCTGGTATTATATAGCTCAAAATTGCAGTAGTTGATTTTTTTGATTTTGAGAGTGATTTGCAAATAAATCCTTAAGCCAGAGCTTTAATTTAAAATACATCTAGTATAAGTGGTCTTGATTAAAAAATATATTTTTATGACACTGTTTTACTGTTTATACATTCACGATTATTAGAAACAATTTAAAACTGTTTAATGCCATCAGGTATGTTCGTGTTACTGCAACCCCTAGATGCTTTAGAATAATTAAGTTCTCAAGTCTTAGGAGAGAGTTTAGCTATAAATTTTTGCTTTGTCTTTCTCTCCTTTAAAGCATGTAAAAGAAATTATCGTTTTCTTTATTTGAACAAAAATTTGAGTAGCTCATGCCATCAAAGACGGAAATACCTCTTTTAAATTGTAATTAATTCTGTTCATATAGTCGTTGATGTATTTCAAATTGCATTGCAAATTACTCTTTTTCTGAGAAATAGTCTTAACTCTGCTGCTTTTTTCACATGAAACATCAAGACATTATTTAATTTCATTTTAGTTCTATGGCATCTTGAGTCATGCTACATAAAACTGTGTTAAATGTCCCAGACAGTTTGGTGTTGTGTTTCTATTTATTTATTTATTTATTGTGATATTCATATTCTTCCAAATTATATTTTGGCATTGAAATGTCCATGAGAGCATTTTGCTGAGCTTAGAATAACACAGCAAAATAGAGCTCTGCTGAAGCGCAGGCATTGCAGAGTGTATGGATTTCTATAGAGCTTAGCATTGACAGACTGAAACTGCGAAGGCTTGCTGAGTAAAATACACCTACTTGATTCAAAATCAACATTTTAGCAACTTTTGTAAAAGCAGAATATCTGCAATCTTCTACATTTTGTCCAATACAAAACAAAAATTTCCAGCAGTGCCATCAATAGCACTTGTTATATTTCAGAGAGTTCTGTCAGCAGGTTTCAAAAATTATATTTAAGCTGTAAGTTGATCTTAGGTGAGATTCGTTTAAAACCAAGTAGAACAATGCTCTTATTTTGCAGGAAATCCCAGTGAAATGGCACTTTGGTAAATGAGGTAGTGCTCAAAGGATATAGAAAACAGATTCTGATTTAGAAAAGGATAAAATGACTTCTGAAGCACCTAGGTACTTCTAATATGTTTCTCAACAGAAAAGCATTCATTTTATTCCTGCGTTTTTCTGTTGTTCTTCTGAGGAGTAGATGTTATTGCAATGAAGAGTGTAAATCCGGCATCCTGTAGAATATGGGAAAATGATTGATGAAGAAGGAAGGGGGACGCGAGGAGCTGGGGCTGTGCAAGCTGAGCAGCGAGGACTGCGAGTTAGAGCAGCGGCTGCCGGGGCTGGGAAACTGCAGCCTCTGCACCAGAAGGGCCTGAGTGACCCAATGTTCCCATTTGTGGAAATGTTCCTATTTTGGAAATAGTCACCAAAATGTAGCATATTTTCATACTCGGTGTGCAGAGCAAGACCTGGAGCAGAGGCATTCATCTCTCTCAATGGTAGAAACAGTGCAAAACCAAATACTTTCAACCTGTGGCAAAAGCTTTCCGTTAACTTTTTAGGTACAGAACTTGCTGAAAGAGTTGGGAACAGACGTGAACAGAAGCAGAACTCTTCAATTTCATCTGTATTCAGAAGTATAGATCCTTTTTTTTTTAAATAAATCTAAGAAACCCCAAGATCCAAATTCCAATTTTTGCTTCTAGCTGATGCTCCCTCCTGAATTCAGAAAACTATTAAACTTTTAAGACTGGGAAAGAATGATAAAAACTTGTACACAAATAAGATAGAACTTCAGAGTAGCCAGGTGAAAATACAGATTTACGGTAGCTTTAAAATACAGACCTTCTTGGTGACAAATGATAAAGAAAAATCTTTGCAGATAGGAAAGGTGCAGGGCCTTTACATTAATTTTGAAAGTACACTGCATCACGTATCTTTCTAACTTCCATCATTGCTAGCATTGTTTCCAGCTGTGCAAAAAAGTAAGATTGTGTTCATGACATCGGATTAAAAAGCATCTCTGTCATCCTTCCAAATCCTTATGAAGATACATGCACGCAAGTATGTCCTGCAGCGTTTGCCAGGAACCTGCTGCAGCAGAGTCCACATTCAATACTACTCTGTTTGCTGCCTGGGCAGGCAAAAGCAGAATGTCATGATTGTGATAATCCCAATGGGACTGGTGGCAAATATGCCTCCCACTACCGTCCTGGCAGCTTTGTTGGATTAAATAAATGAGGAAAAATTCATCAAAAGGAAATTTAATAGCTATCTTCAGCTAAGGAATCAGAATTTCTCATAGATTGTGTTTTGTTCCAGCAGATGATACAAATTCCAATAGAATGTGTGAGGTGTGAGTTTTTGCTTCTGCTGTGGTAGCTTAAGTCATTGCATGTCTGCCTTGTAGAAAATAATGAAAACACGTTTTCCCAACCAGGCTCTCTAGGTCATTGTAAACAATTTTCTCACGTGCAACTTCACAGACAGTAAAGGAGTTTTGCAGGGTATCTGCAAGGCTGCTCTTTTATCCCTTTTAAAAAATACATCTGGCTTGATAATCTTGGTAACACCTGGACATCTGTCTGTTACGCTTACACTATCAAACTGGCAAAGAGTTTTTGTTTGGTTTTATTTTTTATTTTCTTGATATTCCTCTGTTGTCTGCTTATAGTATTTTCTGTCCTCTATGTGTATGACCATGGGTAATGACTTGCACACGAGGTAATGACTCGCATTTCATTTTGCATTTTGACAGTTCTTACATGGCAGGGTGATCGTCTACAGCTTGGAACTCCCCAGCACTACTGCAGTACAAATAATAGATTCAAAAAAAGGAAAAATTGCAGCTGTCAAGACTTAACATCCTTCCCTTTACAAAAGCATCTTCAGATGACAGTGCTCATCCTGAAGGTTTGTTTGTGACTTGAACCATCGAGTTCTGTTCGCAGAGCTGTGTGAAAGTGAAACCTCGTGTTATTCTCCCAAACATTGTTCTCTCTATAACAGCATGTTCCCCTTGCTATTAGCCTTGTTATATTTTCCTTGTGATTGCAATCACTTTTCCTTGCTGTTATTCACCAGTTGCTAACTGGCATTTTGCATAGGCTTCTTAAGGAGAGTTTTGCTTGTCTTGTCCCATCTTGAACAATGACAAATAACCAGAGTTAGAAATTGTTCATTGTTTCATTTTCTGTTGATTGTTTTTTTTCCATAATGTTATTCAGATGCATTCAGTTACTTTACACTATATCCTCAAGATAAGAGTGTGTGTGTGTGTGTGTGTGTATGAGATAAGGTCATTTGCACAGATTTTAACCTTGAAATCAGCTGCTCAGGACTGAATTGTAAACCTATATTGTGAGCAATCCAGCCTCAATGACTTGAGTGCAACTCAAGGAATGGACGACTGCTTGCCAAGGGAGTGATGGATTCACACACAGTCTGCTCCTAACTACATCCTAAGAGCCTGTATGGCTCACAAAGTAAGAAAGACTACAATGATGTTAAAAACAAATTAATAGCAGTCTTTTCCTTGTTTCTACTCATAGAATCTTTGTCTTGAATGTTTTATATGTTCATTTGTCTTTTAGAAACTGATGAGAAGTGAAAGTCCCCTCCATTCAAAATGTCATATTCTTTATACTCGTTTTCACGGGAGTTGTTGTTTGTATGTGCGTGTGTATGTGTATATGTATATATATAAAGCTGTTTATAAGAAAATAGGGCCAGGCCCTAAGCTGGTATAGTTTCTGTACAATTACTGCACTAGTGCTAAGGATCAATTGTGACAGCTGAAGCATTTTACAGTTCTGAAAACCAGAAGCAAAGCTGCTGTGTTCCAAGGGCAAACACAATGAAGGGAGGAAAGATTTTGTTAGTCTATAGATGGTGCTCTTGTTACTAGAGAAAGTCTTAATCCATACAAAGCTGCAAATATTATGTTGCATTTCTATTCTTAATTTTCTTGACCTGATCAGTTTTGTTGGCAATATTAGATTATGTCTCTTCTCATCTCTGACTGTCCATATGAGGGACAGGGAGGCAATACGCACTCTGTTTCTGTAATAAGCTGTTTGACTGCGATAGGTTGTTCTGATTGCTTCAACAAGTCTTGTTTTGGGATAAGAATTACAGAGATTTGAAGTAATATACATCAGACATAACAGTCTTCCTCCACATACATCCAAACTCTCCAATATTTTTGTATAACTTCAGGTTTACCAATTCTTAGACACCCAGTAGTCAGCAAGGACATTTCTGCTATAAAATATGGCGTATCAGTACAAAGTACTAGAGATTCAGGTGAATCCTGATTTTCTTTTTTTAATCTTGCTAGTTAGTCTTGGATACTTGATACCTCGTTGATAATATGCTGCATGGAGTTGAGTGTATAGTTGTAATGAAAAGGAAGCAGGAAATGTGTACAAGCAAAAATGGGGTTAAAATGTGTGAAAGCAGGCTAGATTTGATGAGAAGTAGAAGGATGCCCTGAAGATTCTTGTCTCGTATTGTGCAGTTAAAATACTGAGTAAAAATGCGTATAATAGCGGTTCTGTGTCCTGACTCTCTCTCTCTCTCTCTTTTTTTTTTTTTTTTGAGAGAGAGATGTAACCCATGCTAAGAACAGTTAAGGACATGTGAATGTAGAACTAAAATTTACAAAGCACATTTATGACTCTCTATTTTTTATTTTGCAGTTAATATTTTTTTTCATTTTGATAAATTTCTATTTTTTCCTTGGCTTATCTCTGGCTAATTTATTACTGTTATATTTGAAAAAGTGTGTCTGAGCAAAATATCCAAGGATTTGCCTTATTGCTATTGACTTTTATAATAGGACTGCAGTATTTTCAGTAGCATCCAAGATATCTGTTGTTTCATTACAATTGAGCAGTGAAAATATTTCTTGATTGAAATTCCAGCAAAAAAATGAATATTTTCTTTTTTATTGAAAATTAGATTTGTCTAGTAAGGTGTCTATATTTACATCTTAATTTAGTCAACATTGACATTCACGTGCCTATATGCAGTCTAGCTCTGTATTTGATCCCTCTGAATTTGCACAAACATCCATTCTTGCACCATGTAAATATTTGTCTGCTTTCTGCCTATATATAAACTCCATTTTTCCCACCTGTTGTTCCTTTAAATAGAACAATCTTAGTGCAATTTTTTGGATATTCTTGCCCTACTCTGTGCTGAGCATTGATTCGTCTGTTGTGTTTGGTGCAGTCAGGATGAGAGCACCATTCATGGCACCTTGGTGGACATCGGACACCTGGTTCTCCAGGCCATGCAGAGTGCTCTTCTCCAGCTGTCTTATTCATGTGGAATCTTACTAATGCATTTTTTAAGCTAACCTTTTCTGCCAAAGGAAAAGTTTATGTTGTGCACTGAGCAGATACTGAGAACTTTGAGTCTGAACTTGAAAAAATAATTAAAAAAATAAAATGCCAAGAAAGGCCATAGAGCTGCCCTGCTGGTTTCTGAACAGCCTGGGCTTCAGAAAATTCTCAGATTATGGTGGCTGCCCTCAGACCTAAAGCAGACTGCTCTCTCCTCAAACTGAAGTAACTCTTCAGTGGTGTAGGCTTCCTTGGTGCTGAGTTTAATGACTTCTCCCCAGTCAACCTCATCTAAAAGTAGTCTCACAGCTTTTAAACAACATGATTCTCTCTGACCTCTGATGCATTGCCCTGAGGAAAAAACTGTATTGTTCAGAGAACAAGAGAAAAGAAGGCAATATCCATATAGAGCAAGCTCTGATTTGTGTTCTTCATTTTTCTCCAGGATATAGAAGACTTCTGTAAAAATAGCATCTGTTACCTATTTAACCCTCTCACTGGGCACTCTGTGGGGCTCTCTGAGACTGATCCATTACACTCCTTAAGACTAGAAAATTTAGACAAATGTTAACAATATCAGAGATTTCCTTAATGGCTTCAGAAGTTTGGCTGCTTGTGGGTGTCAAGCTGTTTGAAATGTGAGCTGACCAGTGGTGCAGTCATTTCCATGACTTCATCATCAGCGTATTGGTCTAAACAGTGCTGGGCTTCCTACGGGTAAATATGGGAGAGTTTGCTCACCAAGTTTCTGACCGAAATAAAAAAGTTTTTCATCTGCTTTAATTTTAATGTGTTCATTTGGAAGGTGTAATAGTCTGCAATTCTGTAAATATTGATTTTCCGTAGTAGATGCTATGTAGATGCTCTAGGGGAGGAAGTTTTCTTAAGCTTTTCAAAGCTTCAGAATTGACTGACTAATTTGAAAATGCACTGATGCCTGCGCGTGGCTGATTATGGTACTAGTACTTTAACAGCTGCTTGATACCAATCAAAAACCATCAAAATTTACTAAATAATCTTACATAGAATTTTGGTATAATTTGGAGATCTCTTATTTTCAATCAAAATAGTCCAGAAAATCACATAATGACTAATTAACCTTTATGCTTTAAACTAATCAGTGAAGTATTCAATAACTTAATTTTAAAAGAACCTTCATGAAAGTGAAACATGTGAATAAACTGTATACTGTCACAGATAAGTCCTGGAAAATACGTATTTTTAACTTTATAGCTTTTCAGAGTCTGAATTTCAAGGAAAATACTGGACTTAATTTCCATTTGTGACATCCTTATAAGATGTGAGAGATGAATCAACATATATACACACACATTTTATTTTTGCACTATAGAAAGACATGATCCATAAAAATATCTGATCATGGGTAGCATACCTAAAATTCTTCAAATTTATCAATTTGTATGGTACAATGTATATGGTACTTAATTTTAGCAAAGGATATATGAAGTTAGTAGGGCAGAGAAACTGTAAAAACTATCTAGAAGAGCAATGCATTATATCAGCATTAGAAAATGAATCTTATTTTCTTATCTAAAATGAATCTTATCCAACTACACCCATCTTTGGTTAGATAATGAAACTTGGTCATCTTGATTTGCTGATTCAGACATTGTATACTTGTGCAGTCCCATTCACAGTACAGATATTGATTATAACTACAAATATGCTGGAGATTATGGTCCAGAGAGGTTTTTGGATCCATGGCTTTTACAGACATGCAGTCTGGAACAGGGCATTAAGTATATTAAATATAGCGATTATCTTATTTCTATGGATATGGATTCTTTAAAGCTCTTATTCTGTGTTATTCATTCAGTGCTGCAGTCTTCTCATAACATGGTAGGGCGCTCCTGACCATGTTGTTAATGGAGAAGTGGATCTCTCTGCTTTGAATGAACATACTAGTACAACAAGTGCATAGAGATGAAAGCTGTAAGAGCAAGTTATTCCCTGTGTCTAGAACAAATCCTGGTTTTAGGAATTTCTTCAGATTTCAGCATCCTTAACTGCATGTATTCACAGTAAATAATTTTTCACCACAGAACTCATGAAATTTTTTCCTACAAAAAATGTTAGTGCATGCATCTTCTACTGAACTCTGACCTAGCTAATTCCCAGTTTTAGCATCACAGAATTTCATTGCATTATTGCTAATTGCTCAGAATTAATGAGTATTTAGATTCTCATAAGCAAGAGAGCATAGCTAGTAATTAAGATGCAGTAAGTTATCTGATTTGATTTCTTCTATACGTGTTTGATAACTTGCCTGAAAATAGTTGGTTCCTATATTTCAACTATATTACTTAATTTCATTTAAGAGAGTCAAATATGATAAATAGCTTGAAAACTAAAGTAAGAAAGTGCTTGACTATTGATTTTATTTAAAAATAAATAAATATTATAGATCTGCATTGTATATTCAGTAAATATTTTTCCAAAAATACAAAGCAGCGTAATGTTTCTCAGGTACATTAGCTGAACACTTAGCTATGACTATGCTGCCTATTTTTTTTCTTTTTTACATTTTTTCCTGTCAGTATATTTGTGTTTACATTCACCTGATGCCATGCCTGCCATTTGAGTTGGTTCATATTTAAATGGGTTATTTTAGACTCCCTTAATGCTCAGTGAATACTTGTGTTATGATGAAATTGCTTCCACATGGGAGGGCCAATTCAATTAATTCTGCACGGATTAAAGACAGAAGTCTCTTAAATTAGCTTAAACCTGGCATAAACCTAACCTTCAGCTGACTTGGAAGTAGGTAAGTCTCACTTTCCTCCATAAGCTTTGGAAAGCACTGCATTGATTGCTGTGGACTAGACAACAACACCAAAACTTCTGGAAAGTACCATGGACTTGACCATGATGACAGTTGACCATAAAATCTGTAGATTAGTCGTCCTACTTTGCCTAATATTTCACTGTTCTTTCCTCTTAATGTATAATTCCCTTATTTTGGTTTTTGCTTCTTTTGTTTGTTTTATTTCTTTTGTTTAAGGGGGAACTGTTTTGGGGATGCCATGTTCATTTTTCACAATGCTATTTAGTTTTGGTTTTGCAACATGTTAGTCTATTAAAAACAGAGCTAAGCTCTAATTCACTAACCAGTTTTTTTTAGATACAACCTGCTCTTTTCTTCTTAAAATCGTGTTTTTAAGCATGATGTGTCCTTTTATAAGTGATGGCTAAAGTTTGCTACCTCATCACTCTACTGCTTTTGATTACACTTTTCATTTTTCAAGTTGTCAAACATACTTTTTTCTCTATTACAAGATCATATTAAATTTGTCCTTTGCATCTATCAATTTGATTTTTGGAGAGTGAGTTTCTGTGCGCTCCTTGGAAGGAAAGGCAGAGTTTAATCTTTAGGAGGGGAAAAAAATAAAGGCAAAAATAAAACAAATACTAGTGATGTTACATATTGTATATGTTAAATAACTCTTAAATATATAAGTAACGTAAAGCAGACGTACCTCAGACAAGTTTCTTTGTGCCAATACCATGCTCACAAGCTGTTACCCCCATTGCTTGCTCTTCTCAGTGTCCTTTTCTGTTCCTGAGTTCTGCAGCCCTGTGCACCTACTTTCAAGAGTGATATGAGAGTGGGATTACTGCACAAGCAGCCATCTGAGCACTCGTTATCCAGGAGAGCTAATTCTGTTCTGGAAGTTAACTGAAATGTGTGTGTGTGTGTGTACATATATGTATACATACACACACAAAACAGTTGATATATTTAACAGACATACAGCCACCACTTGCTTCATAACTTTTAGTGCAGAACTTTTTGTATTTATAATATAAACAGTTCAGAGGCAGTCAGAGGAGCTATATCTTATATATGTGTTTTGATACAATGCTCTTGGATTTTGTGCTTATAAAATGACTGAATAGAAAGATATTAATCACATATAAGCTTAAAAGCTGAGGTCAGGGGATTCTGTCAAAGTCTAGGCTGTGTAGGCAGAGTTACTTCCATTAAGTGCTTCTCATTTATGTTACATTGCCGACGTCCTCTCAAGACAGGTTTGGTTTGCTGTGTTTCTTTGTGAAGTTCTCTCCTTATTTATCCCCTGGGCTTAGTTTGTTTATATTATTCTAAAAAAGGATTTAGAACTCTTAATATTGGGTAGCTGAGCTAAGTTCAGAGATGGTTCACTGCCCTGTTGTTTTAATATCTTTTGCATTTCAGAATGAGCACATCTATTTCCTGTCATGGATTTTCTGTTGGACTGTGAAAAGTTAGCAAATTGGAGAAAGGAATATGGAAACTGCCAGCAATGTTGCAATTTTCTCACTGACCTCAATTTGGAAGGAAAGAAATTATTTTCTCTTGGCTAAGCTCGCATAGTTGGAGCATTTGTCTGCATAGATAATTCTGTTAGAATCTGACATGGATTTTCATTCAAAGTCCGTTGATGTGAACAGATCTCCATTGACTTATACTGGATTTGGATCACCTTCCTAAAACTGTTGTTGATAAGAAGGAAAAAAAAAAAAAGAGTCTTTTTATGAAATTTTATGAAAACAGCTATAACAAATGTATTCTGTGTTGGCTTTAGTTAGCTGTACTCCTGATGCTATGGAGCCAGAGGTAAGATGTTCTGTTCTTGGTTGTTCACCTGCAGTAGCACAGTTGCAGAGGAGTTATTAAGGAATTAAGTGTTATATGATTTCACAGGTTCTGAACATCATTAATGAGTGGGTAAGTACCTGAAGTACAGTGCAGTACAGCTCTTAGGGATGTTGCCATGTTGTAAGGGACGTAAACTAAAACTGCTGCATTTCCTAATAGTGAGTGCTGGAGCTCGCATCGCTGAGACCTTGGTGTGAAGCTGCTGCAACTCACCTTGGTTTCTGCTTAGGACAGGTTTATCTCCATTTCCTTTAGTGCCCAGATATAACCTACACCTTGCATTTCCAAGTAAAATTGTGTTGCGTATTTGCAATGAACAAAGCTGTTTCAAAGCTTTACTGGGAATTGAGACTCCTGTGCGGAGGGTGACAAGTACCTTGCAGTGTCTGCCTGTTGCATCCACTGTCCCAGGTGCTCGTGCATGTGCCTTGTCAGCAGGTGCTTTGTGCCCCATGCAGGGAGCGTGGGTCTTCAGGCCTCCTGGAGAGCTGACTCGCGCGGTATCTGCACACAGACCGACCTGCTTTACAACATTTAGGGAGTTACACAAGTAATTATATTGCTTTCAGGGTTTACTTTCTGCCTAAATTTTGACCTCCTTTTTTTTTTTTTTAAATGGTAATTTATAGCAAGCATCAATATGCTTCCTCTGTGTGGCCTTAATTGTACGAAAAATGTTTTTAATTTCAAAAAATATATACATTATTCTGCACAATGAGAAGGTGAAAGTCTGTTTTCAGTCTCTAAGCCTCTGATGCACAACATATCTTTATTATTGACACAGTTCAGCCCCACAGAACAATAAATTATTAGTATTATTAAAGGAAAATGTAAGTATTAATCACTCTGTAGAAATACTGCAGAAATAAATTGAGTAAGCAATAAATTGCATTTTGCTGTTACAGTGAAATTTATGTGGGTTTGATTTACTTTATTACTTATTTTACAGATTCTTCTCCTTTTTTTTCTTTTAAATGATGGAGTTTAATGATCTTGGTATCAGTTATCTGCATTGGACTTCATGATCTGCCAGACATCCAGCTTTAAGATGGGATTTCTGACTTTAATAAGAGCAAATGAGACCGGATCTGATATTTTTAGTTGTCTTATGGTTCGGATTCTGCACCTACTGTGTTCTATTATTTGGCTGTCATGTGAGAACTCCTACTGAACGAAGTATCACCAGGATGTTTGGGAGTGCTGTGCAGCTACGTGTTGATTTTGACTTGTCACAAATGGAAGGATCAAAAACGAAACTAGCCCTTTAAAGTGGTGTATTAATTCAAAATTAGGAAGGTGTGAGACCAACATTCCTTTACAAATGTTTTGTTTTGTGTTTTGGAAAATTAGACCTGAAATCAAAAAGTAGATAGCAAGGTCCCCCTTCATAGAGAAGTCCTGCACGTCTGTGTATTCGGGTGTTTATCATTCACTTACCATCTAGACAGGAAGTGACTGAAAGTATGAAGGAATAAAGTCCAAATTGGTGCCCAAGATTTTAGTCCAAGATTTAGATAATGTTCAGGAAAGCATGTCAAGCTAAAATAGTTAGTGTGCTGTACCAGTGCCAAGCAATATTTATATTTTTGCTATACTTCTTCATATCAGAAGGACTCCAGACTTGTGTCAAATAAATTTCACTTAAACTTTTGTCAGAAATGATAACTAGATATAGCAGGAGCACGCTAAAAAAAGCATGAAAATTTCAAACCATAGTGTGAGAGAAAATATAAAATATTTGTTGTAAATAAAACGAAGAGAGAGAAGCTCTTCACCTTTCCCAGCTGGCTACCTCTGTGACAGTGGCCCATGAGCTTCGTTGTCCATTAGCAAGATATCGGCAGCATCAGGAAAGTCGTCATTGCAACTTTGTGGCTCTGAGCATAGCTGCAAAATTACTGCTGTGCAGAATGCCTCTCCATTGAGAGGTTTTGTGTTGAGCTCAAAGGGCATTTGAGTATGTTTATCAGAGTTGATGATGCAACAACTCTATGCAGAGTTGTGGTATTTTTTTGCAGTTGTATCATGCATGCACCGCTGTTTGTTGAGAGACACAAATTGTCTCCCTTTAGATTAGCTTGCCAGAGAAGTCTACAGACATAGTAAAAGCTGCGTTGTAGAAGAATGCTGAAGAGCAAGAGCATTACAGAGATAATGGAGCCTTCAATTTTATATTGGAATCAGTTGCTCATCAACCAGGAAAGAACACACATACACAATCAAAATTCATCCTATAAATATGTTAGCATTCATTAATAAGCAGTCAATTTTTAGCTGATAAAATTTTAATTAAAAATATTGATTCATTTAGCAGTGGTATTTGCTGATTTCTTTTTTCCTTGCTTGATAAAATAATTGTAGAAAGATTAAGCTTAACACTTTCAAAATTCAATGTTAGCAAAAAGAAGTTTCTTAATTTTAATAATCAGATGCAAATTTGTTTAAAAAAGATAAGTTATTCTAAGATGAGATTTTTTTTAGACAGAATATACATGGATAAATTGCTATGCAATATGGTAAGAAACCTATATACAGTGTTGTGCTGGGAACCAAATATGACCTGAAGATAGAGTTTCCCTAACATCAGTGAAAGCCAAATCTGTGTACTTGTGCCTATGCTGATTCGTGCCCTCATGATTTAACCTTAGTTAGCAAATTCATGGCATAAATGGTAGAATTACTTTCTAGCCCAACTTCCGAGTGCTGATCTAGTAGATTGCAGTACCAGTTGTCATTTCTTCTGTAACAGCTGACATCTTTTTTCTCTGTTAAACAGTTGACGTTGAGTCTTCAATGGCTGTAAATCCAGTTGTCACAATGAATTCTGTAACACAAACAAGACAACAACTGCTAAGTTGACCTAATGATTGTTCTTCCCTGAAGATCCATTTGAATCTCTTCAGCTATCTGGATGCAAGGTATTCAACAATAGTTAGACTTTTATATAAAATTTTCTACCTTTCTTAAATAATAGAGACATTATGCATGTCTGAGGTTAATGAGGAACTATAGTGTATCGTGAATATGATGAATTCATGATGTCTCACTGCATCTATCTAGAGGGAAAATGTTCTTCTCTCTCTATATATAAATTATTTTGAAAACTTGCTGGTTGTGTCAAAATGTATTTAGTAGTCTAGCAAAGAATAATTGAATTGTTAATGCATGCCCTGTTCTATCAACACTTTCTTTTTAACTTGTGTCCATCTTTGAAGAATGGAGCTGTTTTCTAAGGAAAAAGACTGACTATTTGGATATTATTTTGAGTTGATTGTGATAGGACAGAGATTACATCTAATCAAACCGTTATGTGATATCAAGAAGTCTCTTAACATGCCTTTGGTCGCCTATAGTTTTAATGGCTATTTTTCATTTTTGCTCTATTAAAAATAAACAGATGTTCTTCATAGCAAGGCTCTAAACTGTATAACTAATATATTCTTATTGGTTTTATCTATCTTCCTCAGTAGAGAAGATGATGCAGGCCAAAAAGTGCAATCAGTTTCACTGTCATGTTTGTTTCTAGCCCTCGGGTGAAACTTTGTGCTAGTTAAAGCACAGGATAAGAAATGCACTGAACTCGTTTTATAACTTTGTGGTAAGCTGCTTGTATGTGTGCAAGGATAGGATTTGAGCATTAGATTCAATAACTAAGTGAATTTTTACGTGCTTTAAGCCAAATTAAAGGCTCAATGTAGATAACTTCTTTTTTTCCTGGAATAGAAACTATTTTATTTTATTTTTTATTTTTTAAATTGAGTTTGCAGTACCTGAAATGAAAGGAAGTATGACCTTAAGGTTTTGAATATTGCAAATATCTGCTATGGTTATTGTTTATAGAAAAATATAAAATTCTAAATGAATGGGGATGAGTTGACTGTCTACTCACATCCTTCTTGTGTCTGAAACAGTAATATTCTCCCGTGTCTGAAAAGTTATATTTTCTTGATGCTGTTCTTTACAAACATTGCACCTTCTAATACAAATATTTTTACAAACCTCTCCAAGACATCTTTTTTACAATGGAATAGAATTTTGGCTGAGGTTTTGTAGCGTCATGATCAAAGTCTTCTAAGGTACTAGAAACCCATCCGTATTCCTTATGTCTACCTCACTGTCCAGTAGTGTCCAATCACCATTTTTTCAACTTCAGCATCTTATCTTAAGCTGTTCTTATTCAGTACAACCTACACTGGAATTTGAAACCCTTTTATTTTGACCAAATGTATTTAGATCCTTTCTCCATTTTATAAGAAACAACTACTGAAATACTCTGCAGTGCTGCCATCCAGGGTTTTAAATTCCCTAATATTTTACTATGAATAAACTCCCTGTTCCACTGAGACCAAAAATATACACAGAGATAGAATGTGTTACAGCCCTTTATTAGAAGCTTCCCTATTGTTTCGTTGGCTAAACAAACACCACAAATCCCAAATTGTAAATCTGAGAAAGCAAATCATTGCAGTAGTTTACCCATTGGGTCCTTCAAATAAACATGTCCCTCATTCATGTCAGAAAACAGGGTAGTGTTGACTTTACAATGTATTTGGGTTATAAATTAGCATATTAGTCAAGTTACTTTTCTGGATAAGACAACTTAAAACTAGACCAAGTATGTATTATTTTACTAACATTTCTACCTTGCTTCATAATAGGAAACTTTAACTACATTGTGCCCTCTTTCCAAAATGTATTATTTCCCTCTGCAGATAAGCCGTTTTCAAGAAAGCTTTGTTTGTGTCTTGCTTGCTCTCTGCCAAAGTTTGAGAGCCCCAAACAACTGAAATTTTATTTCTCTGTTCACTGGATTAATTACTTTCAAAATGGACCATGCTTCTCTGATTTCCACAACATCAGTGAGTTCTTGCCAAATTAATTTTCTGTTTGTAGATGGTCCATTAGCTACAATATAAAGCCTCTGTCCCCCAGGCAAAAATACAGGCAGTGCATATAGTCTTGTTTTGCTGTGTTGGAACAAGCAAATAGAGAATAAATACATCTGCTATCAGGTTGAATCCAGGCAGTTTTCCAGTTTGTCTAAGTGATCAACAGACTGAAAATCCTTTATTTGCTTCTGTTGGCCTTTTGAATTCACCCATTTGAAATAGATAATGACAAACACATTCTACATTGCACTGAACAGAACAACACTACTGACAGTCATTGCCCTAAGTGTTCCTTCCCGAAAACACAGGATGCCCCACTGAAGGGATCTGCAAAACTGTAGTGTAACAGCTTCTTAAGCCACGTTCTGTAAAATAACTGAACTCTCATTATTGTGCAGTAGAGATGGTGCTTTACGAAGTTTAAAATTATTTAAACTGTATTTTAAGACTTCGTTTTCACTTTTCAGCAACAGGTACTTGGCAACATTTGTATGGTTTCCTTGTTTTCAATTCTCCTTATGGGTCAAAATACTAGCTTGGAATCTATTTATTCTGTTTTCCCTCAGTATGTGTGCTCTAGGTACGGTCTCTTCTCCCATTAGATTCTTGATGAGAAGGTCACTTTGTTAGAGAGTCCTGCTGCTCTCCTTGTATTGCTGTCCTTATGTTTAAATATTGCATAAACAAACTAAAATCACTCAGCTGATCATGGGCAGAAGAAATAACACATAGTTTATGTAAGATCTCAGTTAGGTAGAGAGACAAAGACCTTCAAACAGTGTGGTAGTTATTAAGGGTTTCCTGATGATGTTTCCAGATGTGCTTAAAATGGGGAATAAATGGAACTGTCTCTGCACAAATGTGAGCATGGCCTGAAGCAACATAAACTGTGGAAATCGGTTCCAGCATTGGTCAGTGTGGGCTTCTAATTCAGAGGTCCAGAAGATAACTGCAGATGGAGCCAGGTCATTTCAATGAAAGGCATTCTCAATTCAGCATTGCAGTAGTGCAAAGCACTGCTCTAGTAAAATGGTTAAAACTTCTATGTTTTATAAGGTGGGTTTGTAAGTTACCAAATCTTACTGCATACCTGCTATAAAGTGTCTCTAATAGACAGGTGATTGGGTTCATGTGCAGTAAGTCTAATGAGTGATTCGGATGTGGCTTGCACGGGCTTTAGTGTTGATTTGCGAATGTGCAACACATCTGGTTAGATATTCCAAGAGCACCTATTTTACATACAGTTCCATCTGCTTTTTTTGGCTGTGTGGAAACCTTTGCAAATGTCCAAAGGCCTCATGTTTATTCAGGGAAAAGCGTTCAGACAGAAGAGGATAATGTAAGGTTGTTTCTTGGTATGATGACTCTTTGCTATTATTTATGGTATGGATTATGGTTGATTTTGCAGCTAGTGAAAAGTATATGTTTCCAACGTGATGTGATTGCTTATGGTTACAACTGTGTGATGAAATAGTATCCTTACTGCCTGCTGTTGTTAAAAATGCCATCTGAAAAGATTTTACAATTGCTCTCAGAAATGACTGTGCCTTGCAAGTCCAGTGTGAACAGAAGTGTCTTGGCTACCAATTTTAAGACTAAGAGTTTGCAAGTGTAACAAGATAATCATTTGACATTTTGTCTCTCAACTCAGTACAATTTGGACACAAAATTCCAACTCATTACTTTTCCGTTACTAGAACAGTGAAGAATTGAATTTGTTTTGTACTGTCCCACCAAGAAATAATGGTCATAAATATTTTTATGTGTACTATATAAATTCCAGGCAGTGACTTCTTTTTAAGAAGTTAAATGTGCATATTCACTTGACCATATTTAAATTGACTTGACTATGAATCTTTAATACCTTTAAGACATTTTGTTGCTAGACATAGTGATTATGGTTATTTGGGGATTTCTGCTTGGTGGAGATGCCCCTTGTTTTGGTTCATAAGCAGGTTACACCTTTGGAGGAGGAGAACTGCAGAAGAGAACCCATGTAGGCTCCCTGGAAAGAATTTATAATCTTACAAAATCTTACTGTTTCAATGGTCTTTTTAGCTGCAATTGAAAATACAGCTATTTTACCCCCAAAGCACCAAGCAACTGGGAGTATTTTTTTTTTTCCTTACTTGTTACTTGAAGAGTTCATGCCTTGAGAATGTATGAAAATTTCGTCCTTCTAAAAGCATTTCCTTTTTTTCTCAAAAACCTTTGCTTTGCCCTAGAGTAAATGCGTATTGTTCTTCAGATTTCAGTAAGGACAAGGATTTTAAACTGAGGGACAAAGAGAGCATTACTACTGGAGCTGTATGAATTAAAATAGAAATTATCTCCTTGGTAGTGGAAGAAAGCTCAAAGAGCTTAGTATATTTATTTTGTGGAAACTGAATAAATCTTTTGCAGGATATTGAAAGTAGTAGCATATGTAATCACAGATCAAGTAACAATATGTTTTAATATTTTAAATCTCATTGGGAATCCAGATGAGTAGAAGATTATAGATTCAGAGTTTGTGTTTAAATTAAAGAATCCAGGCAAGACAGAGTATGTACAAAGTAAACGGTAAAGGCATAAATGTAATCAAGTATAACACTGATATAGCCTAGAGACATTATGTCTTCCCCCCCACCCACCATCCCTAAATCTATTATTGTGTTCCTGTCCGACACTGTCATCAGTATTTCTATGCATGTGTTGCTAGTTTTTTCTAAATAAAAATGAAATTCTTGTGGTTCTATTTTAATTTAAAACATTTGGAAAACACTGGTAAGTTTTCTGTGGAACAGAAATTTCAGTCTTTCGATGTATTAGCAATGAGCTTTCAGTAGGACAGTGAATTCATTGCTGTGAGATAAAGTCTTTAATAAACTCCTGGAGTAGTCAAGGAAGCCTGGGGTAGTGCATTAGAGGAGAGTCCTGCAATAGTGCCAAAAAAAAAAAAAAAAAAAAAATCTAAGAGATAATAAGAATGTTCCTGCTGGAGAACCTCAAGGAGCAGTTTTAGAACCAGTCTTACAGTTTGTTTTCATTACTGACCTAAGGCCACAAAACAGGGACATGCTGAAGAAATGTACTGGTATAGAGTGGGATAAAAATACTGTGTAGGAAAAACTGAATGATATAGAGATGTGGAGCAATGAGAAAGGGGAATAAATTCAGCCGGATGAAGTAAAAGATTATAAACTTAGTTATGAGTAACAGAGAGGGGGCATCTGTGAGCCTGTAATTCTTCTGAGAAAACAACCGAGAAGACCTCTGTAAAGACAACCCGTTTAAGAGCTATCAGTGGTATTTGGCTTGTACCTGGCAAGATCAGTTAGGTGACTCAGAAAAGATTAAATGGGCAGCATTTGGTGTGGTGTAAGAGCTCGTGGCATACTGTGATAAACAATTCTAAATATATGCATCGAGACGATGAATGCAAACAGCCTGAGTGCAAAGAAAGCCAAAGGAACACAGACGCAGTTGCCTTGTGACTGTGATGGTCATTAATAATTTATTTTCAAAATATGAGGAAATTCTGCATGACTGTTTATCAGTAAATAATAAAGTTAATGCATCTAATACATATAAATAATGCTTAAGTTGTTTGACTTCATTATTTATTAAAACATCTTAGTTTTTTGAATACATTTTTTCCTGCAGATACAATGTATCTGCAATAAATTACCACTTGAATGAATATTTATGATACAACAATGCCCTCAGTGCTACAACTCATTATATTAGTCATGCTAGTAGTTACAGTTTCTATGTGTATTTTACTAATGTACAGTGTTGTTATGCTTTGACTTACACTGAACAATGCAAAATAATTGGAACCATTTGCTCTTTGAGAACAGTCCTTCTTTTTTGTATTTCAGGATTATTACTTTTCTAGACCTGCAAGCAGAAATAGCGCTTCTTTCCAGCAGTATGTCTTCATAGTTGATATGCCTACATGTGATGTGTAGTGGCTCGCCCACTACTGCCATCAGCCTGTTGCACACATCTAGCTAGATTTCTGCTCCCTTTTCCTGTACTAGCAAGAACTTGATTAGATATGGAATTATAGATACACAGCCTATCTCTGTCTAGCACAGTTAATGTTCGTGTTTGTAAATATATGAGCAGAAGTTAAGATATAATGGAAAGTTATATGAGGAGCACTTTCTTTATTTCATCTTTAGTGGCATTTTATTCAGTGACCAACTTTAGGAACCAGTCTGCTGGTGGAAATTTCTAACTTCATCATGAAAGAATATCTTGCTGTTTGGCTTCTCAGCATTAAGAGTGTTGTCCACTTTTACACCAAAAGTTAGTGTATATCAGTAGGTTGATCTGAAAATAAAGTTTTTATTTTTCTTCCATCCTCCTAAACAAAGAGTATGTGGATGAGAAATGCAAAAGACTGGGATCAGTGTGGTTGCTTGATTGTCTCTCTTGATATAACCTCATTACTTTGTGACCCCTTGTAACCACACTGAATGATGACTCTAAATGTTCACAATTAACATCACAGGTGGAAGTAAATTTACCATAAATAATCTTCTAACAATGTCAGAGAACATAATTTTCCTGGCTATAAAAAGAACTGCTCCCACTTGATATGTACCATGAAGAATAGGAGGAGGAGATCGGTGTTGCTGGTTCAGATGTTCGTTCCCACTCGCACAGAGCAGTGAGAAGTGATTGATAGCTTCATATTCCACGAGCTCTGCCTGAGGTAGCAAGCTAAGGCAGCATAAATTATTTGGAGATCTGGATTTCATTCAGAAATTGGCCAAAAGACATAAGGTCTTTAGAATTTTTACCAGGAATTTGTGAATCACATTTCTGCGATGCCTTCTCTATAGTCTATGCACAGTAGACCAGTAGATCCCCAACGATACCTGTCTGACATTCAATTTGGTTTTCTTACCCAGAATTATCCTTCTGTAAATAATCACACTCTCAAACACAGATAGAGCTTTTCAGGGGAATGAAGCAAAGTCCGTATGCTTCAGCTTTTCTGAGCTCCCCAGCTTTGCTAGAATTTCAGAAGCCTTCTAGTGAGTGAGTAATCAGCATGCAGTAAATAGCTAAATTTGATCTTCAAGATGATCAACTGTTAGGAGGAGTCTTTTGCTACTGCCGGTGAAACAGTGTTTTTGTTCGTTTAACTGTGAATAATAATTATTATAAAATATTCAGAATAATTTTTCAGAATAAATAAGAGGTCTTCATTTTCTGCTTAAAAGTTCTGAAGATAGTGGTATTTGAGAAGTAATAGTATTTGTGTCAGAAAAGTATTTACTACATTATACATACCTTCCCCCTATAACTATTTTTTGTATGTCTACCAAGGAAGACGGTCAATTTCTGTCATTAAATATTGCCATGTAATTAATTTTTCTACTGCTCCGTGGTAAATTTTGTCCTCTCCAGAATGGCACTTTATCCTTCATAATGCCTGCCCTAAGCCTTTTCAGAAGATGGAGTGGAGTTATAAATAACAGTGCATAAACCTTTCACCAGGGTGTCTAAGCATACATACTAAAGAGTATGGTAACTTATCTTTCAGGAAAGGCATTAAATCGTGTAATCGCTAATAAAAATTGTACGTTCTCTAAGTAAATTCCTTAAACTTCCACTGGAGGAAATGCCTCATGATAATGGAGATGGAGCTTATCTCAGAGTAAGGTGCTGATGACTCAGCTGTATGCAGAAGCACTTTTTATCTGTCTTTTTGCATACATTTGTCTTGACCAAATGGCAAATCACATAGGCATTGCTTAGCCTAAGAGATTAGGACAAAAATAGCCTACTGTGCTCTTATAAACTGATTCAAAATCAGCTGTAAAATTAATTTTGAAGCTATAGTATTTAAATATGGATGATGTTCCTGTATTCAGTCATTTCAATTAACTTATTTTGCTCTTTAAAGCATAAAATTCTTTCTGTGGAATGATTATAGAGTTGGGAAGCATATGGAAAGAAAATGAATTGGTATCAGTAAACCAGGCTTCCTGAAGTTTGTTTTAGCACACCAAGCATTTTCATTGGTCCTGTGCAAACTGGTAGCCTACAGAAGAGATTCTGCAATTTTCAAGAGCCTCCTCAGCTTCCATTAGCACCATACCTGGCTGGTGAGGAAATGACCATATAGATTTATATACGGTAAGAGCCTGTTTTTTTTTGAACTCACACCATTGGTCCCTGTAACTGCTGCTATATGCTTTGATTCACTTGCTTTTCTGCTCTTGGAGCATGTTGCTATTGCGCTTCGTGTTTCTGTTCTGTGCATTAGTGGTCTGCTTGCATATTCTTCTACTGTCCAACCAGTATCAAACCTATGCTGGGTCTTTGCCATTGGGGTTGGTACTCGTATATTGCAGCATCTTCTCTCTGGACAGCTGCTTGTGCCACTAGTGAAGTCTTCTGGCAGAACGGAAGGAAACAAAAAATGAAGTCCTGAAGAGAAGCAGAAGAGGTTTATCCTGGTAAGCAAAAGTGAGCATCGTGTTTAAGAGGAAGGAGACAGATAAAACATGTGACCCAGAATTCCACCTGGATATATTCAAGTTGAGCCTTCTGTTACATTGTACTTATTTTTCATTAGTCTTTATATACTTTTTTGAAAGTGGTATTTGTAAAATTTTAGTTCTCTGTGTAGAAGAGCAGACATAGTTAAAAGCTCTTGTTGTAGTAGATGGATGGGAGGGAACAGGTCTAACATGCCTGGCTGCCTAATGAAACAGCAAGAAAGCATTCTCTAAACATTTTCATGGCTATCACTCTCAAATTTTCGATTTGCCATACTGAAACAACTGCCAGAGATGAACAAACTTGGGAGAGGTGTTTTAGGTTGCTAAGGACTTGAGATACTTTGATAAGAAAGAAGGACCATAAATAGTAACAGCAAAGTCAAAACTAAATGGAACTGTAGAACAGAGTAGGAAGAATACAGCTGACTGTCAGAAAAAGAACACCAAAAACTAAATGTTAAAGACATAAGACTAGGACTGGCAGCTTGGCCATTGTACTGCATAAATCAGTTTTCTAGTGAAGATACAGATGGTGTTTATTCCAAAGTACAAATCAAGAAATGTTTGCCTTTCTACTAGGATTATTTAAAAAAGATTTCAATGTGTTCAATAGGATGAAAAAGCTCAGAAAATTCGCTGTCTTGATTTCTGGCTGAATATATTGCAATCATTAGCTGTAGACAGTAACTATTAATTTTTGTTCAGTTCATTCATCCTCTTTAGGGCATGAACTGACATTACCTCATCATCATGTCACCTTGTGCAGTGCTTCCAGCAGGCCTGAAAGAAATGGTAAGGTCTGACTCTAAAGCGTTTTTTCCTGGAGAGTGTTTGAGCTCCAGATAATAGGGGTGAGCAGCCACCATTCTCAAACTTACTGTAGAATTTTTCCTTCCCTCCCGCCCTTCTATAATATTCCTTTTTATGAATTTTGCTATAGAAATCAGTCATGAAGGGAAGAGATTCAAAATGAATTAAATATAAAATTTATCAGCAGCATAGTAACAGAGACTAAGACTGCATATGTAATACAGCAAATTTCTACTGTGTTACCTCTGCAGCACCTTAGATTTTCAAAGTAACGGAGCAAGTAAAAATGCGATCTTCGTTATGGTGATCTTAGTACCTATCCTGTGCTTGGTACAAAATTTCTGTGCCCATCAATGCACTGTTTGTATCTCTGGGTTGTGGTGTCATTGATGATGCTGATGATGCTTCCTTGTCACTTGTTCTTCAGTTTGTACTGTCTCACTCTAGTTTCAAATGATTGAGTCATGCTCATATGCTCCAGCCTGCTCACTTGTTGTTACCTTCTTTGACTGATAAAGAGGAAAAGTGATGGCTGCCTAAGGGTTAATACTCTTCATATGGGGAAGATGAGGACGATGTCACTCCATATGTGTGTTGCACATGAACAGAATCAAATGTGCCTTTTCCTGCTTTGCATTATGTTATGCTTCCTAACACCCTCCCACCTTTTCAATTTATAGAGCTATTTCACATTGCACATCAAATATAAACAAACCATCTTTCTGTGTGGGGAAGTGCAAAAAATAAAACTGAGTACTTGAAAGGCAAGAGGTTTCCATGAGTGCAAGAGTGTATTTATGGACTTTCTTGGGGGGCAGATCAGCAGCCTGGGGCTGTAGCAACTTTCCTGCCACCTCTCTGTGCGTGGGACTGCTGGCACATTCGTGGCACACACTACTCGTCATGATGGTGTGATTGCCATGACAGCGTAGAATTCCCCATCACAGGATCACTATGTTAATATTGCTTAGTGAGTTAATTTAGCCATGCTGTGGAGGACAAGAATTTGGTTACAAACAGTGCAACACTTAATAAGACAGTTATGCATCTTCCCATTGCATTCAGGAGCAGGTAACAATTTAAGCTGGTTAGATCCCTACTGGAAATAAGGAAGTTTACCCACTAAAAATGGACATGTTCTGTATATTCTGGGCAATGCAGGGCATACGTCTAATTTTGCAATATGTAATCAGACAAAACTTTCAGGGAAATTAATTCGACTGGTGGGTCCTATGATATTTAGATATATTCCACATTGCTGATCTCCGAGGCTAACAATTTCCAGAGTCTGCCTTGCTGTACAGATACAAATAAGCATTTCTGTGTATCAGTTTATGATTGGTTTTATTTTATTTTATTCACTTTCAATAGAATACTGATGCAAGAAAGACAGGCCTGGCTTTTGCTTGCTGCACTTTTTTTTCAAAGCCATTGAGCCAGTAATCTGAGAAAAAAAAAAAAAAAAAAAAAAAAAACTCTTGTTCAGAAGCTTACATTGCAATATATATATTTTCTGAAACCACAGTCTGTGTTCTTACTTCTTATCAAAATGCTATATTAAATCAACACTGCCCATCTGCAGACTAATGATTTAAAGAAATAAAACTCCAGATGATTTACTATGGTGTTACTTGAAAGCTAAGACATGATAGCCTGTGATGAAATGAGTGTTAGTCTTGCAAATGTTTTCATCTCACTTCTGACCATTGACAGTCTGATGTTATTAGTGTTACTTTGTGACAGGATGTATGTTTACATCAAAGATTGAAAATAATCAGGATAGATATGGTTGTTGTGTGTTCATCTTTTTTTGCATCAGTTCAAGGGAGAAATATTTTCTCTCGGGTGGATATCAAATGAGATTTCATAGCTGAAGACTGGGGAGGCATGGAAGGCTTCAACTTCTACCAAGTTAAGATCAAGACTAGGCTGACACTTGTATTAAAGCTAGATTCAGTGCTGGTAGGTTAATAGCCTTATTTTAAAATTGTTGAAGTTAGAAAGATGATTCATGTAACCAGTGAAAGGCATTCCAAAGGTACACGAACAAAACTGTGCAAAACAAAAACCAAAAAAGATAAATTGCTGTTATATCACATTCTTTCTATAGGCAACACAATTAAATTTAATTAGCCTGATTATTCTTGTGCATTGCAAATTTTGTATAATTTGCATACTTCCTTCTTCAAGGAAGATTTCTCTTTTGGTTAACCTAAGTTTCTATAAGTTTCTACAGAAAAACTTACAGAGCATTTCCAGTATCCCTTCTTGTGCAAGCTGTACTGTCTTACAGCCTGGAGAGACTCTGGAAGCTTATTCAGGTGAGACTTTGAAACATGAGCACAAACCCTAAGGTAGCGTGAAGGGAACCCAGCTGCATAGGGGTGAACTCATGGAAGCAGGAATCTATTTGTTGAGATGGGTTATCTATATGCTAACTTCTCTTTTCAATTAAAGATGACACCCCATTACTGAGAAATATATTGGGAAATGTATGGTTAGTGAAAAGGAACAGAAAACCTGAAGAAAAAGAATGAAGAATCTTTTGATCCCCCCCAAGGAGAAGTCTTTTTCATGGGAATGGTTCCTGCCTTCCTGATGAGACCTGCTGAGCTGATGAGACTCAATCTTCCAGGAATATGTAATTTCATTGACTGGAGAAAAGTGTTCTGCAATAAGAAAAGACATATAGTAAAATGTATGCTAAACTTAAGGGAAGGATGGAAGAAAAACAGCCAACTGTCCCACTTTAAGATGAAAAGGCAGGCTCATGGGAAGAGTTCAAAGAGCAGAAGAAACAAAGAAACTGGGCTCCAGGGAGAATAGTATGCCTCATAAAAATCTAGGGAGGGTAGAAATAGGTGACAGCTTACGTCAGGTTGGATAGCATCTTAATTTGAGAGAATTTGTGTGCATTTCATCAGTTTATTTGAAAAATAGTAATCAAGTAAATTGCCTCAAATTCTGAGGACTTTTGTAATCTAGCACAATGGGACAAAAAAAAAAGGAGTTGTTGAGTCTATCTTAGTTCTTTTAGGACTGAAAAATTTAAAAATTGTTTATACCATTGAGGCCTCTAGGATACTAAAAGAGATGACACTGAAAATTCATACCCAGTCAAAATTGGTGCCATAGTGATCTGACTGATTCTCACTAAATTATTCTCACTGACTAATTCTCAGAAACTTAATTGTGTTATTCATGAGATCTGTGAGCATTAAAATTGTAGCAGTATCTGAGACTGATTCAGGTCAAGGATTTTCCTTGGACTTTCCTTGATTGTTTCTAAGTCAGGTCAGATGAAATGCAAACATGGCTTTTGACCAAAAAAACCCTTTGGCTGTAGTCACAGCTGCCTCAGGATATGGTCTAGTGGAAGCCGTGCAGCTGAGGATAAGAAAGAAATGATACATTCTATAATGCCTATTTAGAAAAAAAAGCATCAGTTTAATAATCCAAGAAAGAGGAACAAATATTTGGCAAATATGCAATCTCTTGAGAAACTGCTACCCTAGAAAACATTTATCATAGATATACTTTTGAATTGATTGTATATCATGAGGAGAAAGAATTCAAAATGCATGAGGTTAAGTTTGTTCTTGTGAGCATATGGAATGCAAACGTAAACTGATGAGCAAAGGTGTCAATGATACTGACGTTTCAGATGAGATCCTTTAGGGGAGAATGTGTCATAGTGGAAGAGAATCCTTGTTAGAGATCTGTAGGAGAAGTGATGCCTGGCGGATGGTAGAACTAGATTATTTGTTTACTTTCAGCTTTGTATGTGTTACATTAAAGGTTATGGCCCAGAACAAGAGCCAAAAAGAAGCATGCTCGCTTACCATGGTCTCGTTGTGCTTCTGGACTAGGAGGAGCCTTGTAGAGTGAGGATGAAGTTTGAGTGACCTGCATGCACTCGGTGGGAATAAAATCCTCAACAACAGATTGAGAGTTTGGTAGCAAGGATGGACAGCAGAACAGAAGATTCCTGAGAGGATCAGGGTACCTAACTTGTAGCAATCCTAGCCAGCCATAGAAAAAGATAAAATCATGAGGTCTTTCGTGTGCAACCAGAGAAGTGGCTGGTCTTCCTTAAGGTAAAAAGTCTGAAAGTTGCTGAGCTACAAAGTAAAATCAGATAAAAGTTCTTGCTTTTCATAGACGTAGTGATTAGCAAGGCCTATGTTTCTTCAGCAACTGAAATCAGAACTTCCTTTAAAGAAACATCTGGGAAGGGACAAGAGGAGAAAAAAAGCATCTCCACATCAAATAAGGGGCTGATTGAAGGTCAGCTACAGGCTTTGCCTGTGATGTTGTCTATTCAGTCTTCAAATATGAATCTTTGTAATCAACAGGACTTACTGTTTTGCTTATTGTTGCAGAATTATTCAATTCTCACATCATATCCTTGTCTTTCTTCGGAAATGAGCACTCTACAAAGTTACGGGTGTGTGATTATGTGCAAAACTTGACAGAAATCTAACATTTCAACATTTTCTTCAAATAAATCTCGGCAAAGATTCAACTTTTTACAGTGGAAATGAAGACTTCTAGCTTTTCAGAATTTGGACCTTACTTTACTTTGTAGGGGGAACAAAGATCATCAGTGTCCTCAAAGTTGTCCAAGACTCTCCTCTTCTAGAGTATACTCAGACAAATGATCCTGTTGCTGCTAATCATTAGCAAGCAGATGGTAGGTGATCAAGATTTCATTATCAAACACCACTTTTCTTTTGAGGTGAAAAGATGACCATCTGTTCCTAACATTTTACCTAAGGGAGCCTACAACCATGGTTTAGTTGATTACAAAATATAAGAAGAACCTTCCCTTAATTCATTTACATATTAGATTCAATATACATTATTTAAATTCTATTAGCATTTCAAAGGAACGGAGGTGAAACTAATTATCAGGTTGATCTTATCTTAAAGATGACCATTTGGGAATATTTGAAGAAAATATTTTTAACTTCGGAGTTTTCCATATTTAGCTTAGAGAAGTCATTGGGCAATGGTACGGATGTTCTGTACAACTGAAGAGAGTATTGTTGATTTCTCAGTAGTGAGAATACTGTATATATTCACATCTCAGTTTGGCTACTAGCCAGAACCTGAAAAGTTTGTTCATCTTGTGAAAAATTTCAATTTCATTGACATAAAATCTTGTCTGACAGTGAAATTAATACATCTGATTCAAATACATCAAGCACAAATTCTGTTGGCAAAAATGTATGGTGGAAAGTTTTTTAATGCAGAAGTGTTTTATGCGGGTAGAACTTGTTTTATGTTTGGGGAAAGGAAATATAACATTTTTGCTCGTTTTTCTAATAACATGAAGATTTTGTCATTATATCTATCTGTGTGTCGATTGTAACTTCTAAGGCAATTAAGCAGTGTCAACAAAAATTAACTAGGGAGAAAAAAATCTCTGTGCTACCTCTTCCTACAAGTCCTATGACCTTCAGCAGCTGTGCAAAGGAAATCGGAATTCCCATTGACGATGAGGTAGGCAGAGCTCAGCCGTTACATATCCTGTGAGGCAGCGAGCGCTTAACTAATCTGCGTGCATGGATGAGTCCTGGGAGGGCAGGATGGTCCCTAGGGTTATGGGGGAGAGTTGGAACTAGGACGGTAACTGTATTCTAGTGGGGGAACAGAAGACACAGAAAACATCGGTAAGAAACTTCTCTGGTTCATTTGATAACAGAACAGGAAAGTTACAGTACAAGTAATTGCAGAACAGAATAAAATTAGGTGTTAGTAATCTTGATAACAGTTTTTTAAAGTGGAAATACTACTGGACTGGTCAACAATTGAATCAGAATTGCATCTTAAATTCTTTTATTTGGATAGAATTACTGCTAGAGTCTAGTTTTCATATGATTTTGTGCTTCGGATAATGAGCTTTAGTTCTCCTTTATGTTTTTGCACATACCCCTTGTTATATATACATACTCCAAAATAAAATAGGAAATTTTTGAAGTAGTGGCCAAAAGTTCTATATTAACTCCAGAGCCAGAAAATAGCTGAATGATTGTCTTGGCAATTAAATCAATTTTACTGCACCAAAATTCAGTGCAATAAAACAGATACAGATGCAAATACTATGCAGATATAGTATTTATAAACCTTGAAGTCATGAAAATTATCAAATACTTCTCACAGTATATCTGAAAATTGTGTTACTATATTTTTAAAAGAATTGCTAAATTTATTACAGTGTGATTAGAGGCAATTTTCAAAGAGATAAATACCTTGTAATCTATTTCTAAATTGGTAATTTAGAGTGGCTACCAATGAAGCCTTCCTAGTAGTATAAGATGAGTGAGATAAAAATTGACCTGAGCTGTCACCTCTCCAAAGTTAAAACCGTGGTCTTCAATGGGAGACTATGTCCTTGTGTCCTCAAGGTCTGTTTCAGGTTCTTGATACCTGATGTAAAAGATTGTTTGTTAAAATACTCTTTATAATGTTAGGTAATGTAAGTGCATAACAATACCTCCATATTCCTGAAGGTACTCCCGATGTTCCCCATAATATAATTCTGATTGTGCTTTTTTCATTTTATATTATTGTGCCGTAGTGAAAGCAAGTAATGAAACCTGCTGAACTCAGCAGAGTGGAAGAAACAAGAAAAATATTTTTATTATCAAAAGAGTCAGTTATAATTACTTCCCTGTGGAAGTGTCTAGGAGTGTCATGACACCAGAACTGACAAATTTGGTTTACTGCAGAGATTATAATCAGCTTTGCCAAACTAAGTGAGCTAAAAATGAGCATTTATTAACCTGTCATATCCAAATGTTATTCGGTAGAAAATTAATTTGAAAATGTTGATTAAATCCTGCCTTTTCCAGCTTTGAAATAAACCATATGCAGTTTTCACAAGAGGATAGAAGTAACTCATTTGGAATATTCTTTACCTTTGTACATTTTCATGTCTAAGTTACTTCATCATCTAATAGATCAGACAGCACTGAGAGGAAATCTGAGCTTCAAGTGAGTTACTATGATCAATAAAACCGTAGTATTTTGTAAAATGGTGGAACTTCAAAACAACCCCACAAAATTAGAAATATAGGAAGTGTGCTGGGAACTTTGTCCTTTGCCTCAGCATGGCAAACGTGGAGCACTTCTGCTTAGAGTTCAGACTATCAAAAATCTCATTATATTTGAAAGTGACATGTATAGTTGCTTTTGTGGATGATCCTAATTTACTTATTAATCCGGATAGTCAAAACTGTTTTCACGTAGGTTTTTCTACCCGAGCTATGATGAAACTCAGAACTTTTATTTACCTGTCCTATTTAATGAAAATCTCCTGATTTTCCTAGTATGAAGAAAGCGTGTTGAGGCAACCTCATCTAGTGCAGAGTACTCAAAAGCTGATGAATAGAAAAGCGAGTTGCTACCTATAAATCATCACTAGATGTCGCTGTGGGAAGTTGGTACATATTGTTGCAACAGGAAGTGCTAAAGAAAAATAACGTTTTTCTGCTTTATGTGTGCTAGAAGAGTAGCCTGATGAGTTGGAAATTACAGAGGAAAACTGTTTCTCGTTTTTCTTTTTCTTTTTTTTTTTTTTTTACATAGAGTTTTGGAGCAAAAATCTCTGTATTAAGCTACAGAATTTGCCCTAAATTTCTAAAAAGTTTGGCCTGACTTTTCTGTTTGTCGAGACTCCCTTACTTCAATTTGAGCATAAAAAGAGGCTTTGAGGTAGATTAAACTTATTTTTTCGTTTACTAGGCCAGCATCTGTTGGCTCATAAAGTGGTTCTTCATTTCAATCAGCAAATGTTAATCTCTGGCAGACTTCTCGGTTTTGACCTTCAAAATTTTCAATTCCATTAAATTTACCTTTATTGATAATCTGCGGTGACAAATATTTCTCTTTCTGTTGTTCTGTTGTATGACAGATTGTTAAGAAGCTTCCGCTGAGAATCTGTGTATTTTTTTTATTTATTATTTGTTTTTGCATTCCCTCTATTCATATGGAAAATGCGAACTATTTATTTCTCGTTCACAACTCAGTGTTATATAAGGTTGTTTTAGACAACAGAAGCTTAGTTACAGTTTTCTGTAACTAAACTTGTGCCAACATGACTGCATAGGATTGAATTAAGAGATAACGCTCTCTACAGGAATTACTCAATTGGGAGACTTAACGCAATGTAGAATTATCCCAGAACTGAATCACTCTGGCGTTAATATATTAGACATAATTAATATGATCATAAATTAAAGTTTCTAGCTCCTTAGATGTAAAAGGTTAGACAGCAGCAATGTATATTCAAGAGATGCAATAACCCTTATCCTCGCGTAGAGCTAGGATTTCACAAGACCAACAGCAAATGAATGGATGTTGCTCATAAAAGTTTATTTGAGATATAATGCTAATATGAAGAAGGAAAATGAGGGAAAAGAACTTTGGAGCTATATTTTAAGATTTCTGCCAAAGATTTTTAAAATTATTCTTGTGCATTTAATTCTTATTGAGTTCATTGGTTTTATGTATTGAGTTCTTTTAGAACCTTTTGTGTTCTTCCGAGGTTCTACAGCATTGAAGGAATCAGAACCTCAAGGATTATACTCCAGACAGTGAAATATTCAAAATAATAATGAGGGAAGAATAAACACATTGTGTTTATATCTGTGCAAGCTACAGATGTATATGGGCCATTCCCTTGTAAAAATATTTTGTGAGTATGTTAATGTTAAAAATGTTGAAGTTAATTTTGTTCTATGTTACATGTTTGAAATCAGGTAAGGAATTTAAATAATCAGCAGCTCAGAAAAAACATACTGCGTAAGTAAAACATACTGCGTAAGTAAAAGTGCTTTTCTATTGCTGTTACCGAGTAGCACCTCAGAAGAATATATAATGCAATGGATTTGGCCATAGCATGCCATCTCCATAGAAAATAAATCTGATTAAGATGTTTACAATCTGATTAAAAAAGAAATGAAATTTTCAATCCAAGCTATGCGGTTTCCACAGTATAATAAAACACTGAAATCTTCTTCAATATCATTTGCAACAGTATGATGGGTATTTGATTAGAAACAAAGATATGAACGTTATTATGAAACCAAACCTTTATGGAACAGCAAATACCATCACGTCTACTATTTTATTCTTCCTTTTTCTATTTCATGTCTTTTGTTCTTTTCTTAGTCCTTTTGTATTATTTTATTTAGCAGGTACATCCTTGAAGCATCTAAAGTTCATTATGAGATGAGGCATAATTGCCCAGGTACATGAATGACAGTTGCTGCTGCAAGCTGCAAAGATCTGTTCTTGGTCCTGCTAGGTATGGTGTATACGAGATGTATGTGACTTTTTATTTTATCTCATGATTTTTATCTTCTGACCTCTGGGGTAAGGCTCCATCTTGTTATATGATTTCAAAATCAGTCAAAATTTTAAAACATCATTCAGAACTGTTCCAATCTGTTTGCTAGTGCCAAGCATTCCTGAGGAATAGGTTGGTGTATCCGTTACAGAATCCACTTCCATAACAGCTGGTGTGCACTACTTTCACAGACCAAAAGATTCACTGCAGTTGATTTTGAAGTCCCACTTCTTCTGGTAGCATCTTGATGAAATTAAGTACCAAGTATAATAGTATCAAGTATAATCAGTAGCTACTTCTCACTGGGAAAAAATTAAGCGTAAATTCTTAGTCAAGTGTGAGATTTTGATGTGCATATATCTTTCCTGTGACTTGCAGTGCTGGGGCAGAAATTCTACTTTGATTCCTTGAGACTACTTACTACTTAGCATCAAAATTCTATTACTTTAAATTTGTTTAATTTAAGAGAAACCTTTCTTTAAATATAAGTTTATCATAATATCTTTTCTTTAACTATAGACTAAAACCCAGCACAACTACATCAGAAAAAATATAGATTTAAGCACTCATTGCTACGCATATCTAACAAAATCAGTCAAATTACTTAAGTGTAGGATTTGATCTTAAGCATTTTGAGCATCACCATATCTTTCTCATCATATTGTTTTCTCTGTCTCTCTCTGTTCCTCACAGCATTTCTGCCAGTCATGCACAGTTAACATAAACTCAGCAAACTACTAGAGATCAAAAGAGCAAACTTTAAGCAGTGCCTTTCTCATTGCTATATACCTGTGTTTCATAGCAAACTAATAGAAAATTTGACCAGTGTTGCCATGTATTTGAAGACCAAATGTCATACTCAGTTCTCAGCCTGAACTTGAAGTTGAATATGAAATAAAAGTCAATTTAGGTATAAAACCTTATCTCCACAATTCTTATATTAGTTCTTGAACATTGAGATCAAGCACTAGGAAAATACTTCATTCATTTTTTTTTTCAGAGATGTTTTTAAAGTGTTATCCGTGATAAATAAAATATTAACAATCTCCTCTTATCCTCTTTGTTGAAATATTTATGGCTAATCTTACTTTTAGTGAACTGCAATGAAAATTTAATTATCTTTGTGTAACCGAGGCAACCATATTGATTAATATAGCAAGCTGGAGTATTGCTATTTTACTGTAATGTAATCGCCGTCATTATAATGATGCACTTAGCATCCTATGTATTTTATTAATTATTAAAGTGTGAATATGAGACTTGTTCAAAAGACAGTGCAGAAGCAGAATGGCTAGGAGCAACAAATCAGTGGTAACACTCTTTCTTTCCAACTGCTTAATAGGCATCTGATGCAATTTAGCAATTGTAATTCCCTTTGTTTCCTAGTCTTGGGCAGTGGGTTTTTGTGTTACATCTGAACATTCTTTGGTATTTAATTGTAAAATAATTGTGAAGAGTGTTAAAGCTAATTGTAAACTGGGTCCAAGGGATGTGTAAAGAAGGCTGCCTGGTACAAGGCAATGCTGGCCGCAGTCCTGATTTTTATCAGTAACCGATAACTGTGGGCTCTCAGTTGCTATGCTAACTGTGTGTAAACTCCACAGTCTGAGGATTCAGATAATTGAGGTAGGTTTCAGAGGCTGGATATGCATGTGTAAGAGAATGGGAACCCCTGCTTTGTTTTTGCTTTGCAGCAGCTACCAGGGTTAATGGGTGTGCTACACCCCAGAGTAACGCGCAGTTCGTAGTGCACCTGCGTTGCTGCTTGCTAAAATCCCGCCTGAAATTCCCTTCCATCCTTTATGCAAAAGGAGTTTATATATATATAGCTAGTGTGGCTAGCTCTGTGTCGGAGAACAAGGAGGAAATCTGAATATGCAGTGCAAGCATAGTGTTACGTAAGCATGTAACACGTTAAATGCCGAGGGACTGGAAGGACTCAGTGCAACCGGCTCTGGCAAGTCTGCCTGGCTGCCCCTGGTGCCATTGGAATATGGTAAATCCAGATAAGGAATATACCCTGAGAAACTGAATATGTCTATTCATTTTGTACTAAAAAAATATAATGCGTTCACTGAATTTATTAGCTAGTTTTTTTCCTCCCTGACTACACACATGCAAATTTAAGTTTTTTAGATGGACTCTGGGAAATGGGTCCCTCTGAAAAAGCAGTTACAAATATGCCTGGTCAGCTACGAGAATCACAGAGTGGTTGAGGTTGGAAGGGACCTCTAGAAATCATCTAGTCGAACCCCGCTGCTCCAGCAGGGACACCTACAGCCCGTGGAACAGGGTGGCATCCAGGTGGGTTTGGAAGATCTCCCCAGCCTCTCTGGGCAGCCTGTTCCAGTGCTCTGTCACCCTCACTGTAAAGAAGTTCTTCCTCATATGGAGATTAAATTTCCTCCTATGTTTTAGCTTGCATCCATTACACTTTGTCCCATCACTGGCCACCACGGAGAAGAGCCTGGCTTCATTGTCCCTACAATCACGCCTCAGGTACTTGAACATGTTGATCAAACCTCCTCTCAGCCTTCTTTTCTCCAGGCGAAACAGGCCCAGCTCACTTAGTCTTTCCTCAGCCCTGTTAATATCAGTGTCTGCTCATACAAACAGTTAGACAATCGGCACTTCTTAAAGCTGCTGTCTAGATCTATGTGTAGCACAACTAAGAAGTCCTGTGATATCCTGTAACTTCATTTGTAGAAGATAATATGTTGAAAGAACTACAATATGTACCATAATTGCTATAATGGTATCAGCAACAATATCTTATTCATGTAACAGGTTGCATTGTGTTTCAAGCCAACAGTAAGTAACTTCTGTTGTGAAAGGAGAAAAGTTCCTACACTATGATTGTTTGTATATACGTAGTTACTTATCATTTCTGTAGATATGGTCAATTGGCCACAAATAAATACTTTAAGAAATCAAATATAATCCATCAAAATTTGAAATTATTATTGAAATGCTATTTTACCATTTTGTATATCATAGATATAGAATCATTATTCCTTGTATGTCTTTTTTTTTCCACTGCTTGCTCCCAGAAGCATCAGGAAGTGTCTTTGGTTGGGAAGCCTGAAGCATATCCTGCTATCAGGCTCTGTCTGCATCCCTGCCTCCTGCCAGGCTCACACACACAGGCCCTGTTGTTCTTATTCCCCTCAGTCATACCAACCACCGCCCTCAAGTCAAAAAATAAAAGGACTTAGGCCATCCATTTTTTAAAATGGCTGCTTTGAATGATTTCTTATCTTATGAGATCTTTATGAAAGAATTCTGAGGTATTCAGACAAAGAGAAAAACGTCTGGAGCCCTCACTGAAAAGAGGTATGTTTTCTTGGTGTCTTAAGACTTCAATTCTATGGTTATATGTGGAATTGATTTTCTATTGGTGCTGCAAGCTTTGGTATTGGTTGTTGGTCCCACTAACCTGCAAGGTTCTGATTACTGATAATGATACTATAACGATATTAAAATAATAAAATAGGGATCAGAACCTTGCAGGTTAGTAGGACCCAAGTTTTGAAGCCAAATTTCTGAGTTTCTCTTATAATGTATTTGCCTTGTACATTGATAGTGTGTGAACAGTCAGCATCTTATAAATTTTGATTTTCTGGCTATTTGAGGGCACTAGTTTTGCAGATGGAAAGAGAAAAAGTAATAAGGTTTCTTGAAGGTCATCTATTCTGTAGCCTTTCTCAGCTTCAGTGACAGATTGGCACTGAGATGATCTATAGGAAGCCTTGCTAGATGCAGGGGTTTGGCACCTCCAGCCTTTTGCTTTTTCTGACTGGGACAATAAGTTAATTCCTGAAGGGACTCTCTACTACCACGGCTGACAAATGGGAAATGCTTGATACTGCTGTTAACTCCTACCCTCTATTGCTCCTGAGAGGCAGAAAAGCAAAATTTTGCAGTTCTCATTGCACAAAATGAAAACCTTTGAAGTTAGATGTATTTTTGCGTCAAATGTCAACACTAAGTTGTATTATAAAAACTACTGAGTTTTTCAGATGTTTATAATTAAATTACAACCTGAGATTCTAAGCTGACCGACACTTTCCATTTGCAGTACCTTCATGGACTGGTGTTTCCATATGCTTTTTGCAAAGGATACAGCTTTCTCATGCTTTCTAATTATTAAATTATCATCAATCATCTTTAGTTTCTACTTTGTATTGGTGCACAAGTGAAAACCTATTTAGCAGAAATAATGCAGAATGCTTTAATAAGGTGACAACTGAAAGAAAATAGCAATAATGTGTCTTCTGGAATGCTTTCTTTTCTTTATATTTCCTAACATACTAGTTATAAATCAGTACACTCAAGAGCTGAATTCTAGACAGCAAGGCAGGCTGACTTGGCTCCTTTTCAAATCCAATTGCACAGTCCTAATTTAGATATGAATCCCAGTAGAGCTGGAATGATTATAACTTAAAATGCCATTTGAAGGATCAGACTCCTCATGAGTCTTAACTGGTTTAATCATCAGTCTTATTGTTAAAACTTACCTGCCTTTCTCAGTGACGTGCAAAATGGGAAAATACTTGTATATGTGGAAGTGTGCAAAAGGAAATGTGTAGTTATAATTTGACCATATTTTTGTATTTGTTGTGAATTGTATGGAATACGTTTGTACTTCCTTTTTTTTAATAGTCAACTTTATTTGAAATCAGTGGAAGTTGCTGGCTTGTTTGTACTTTTACTGTGTACTTTGCACTCATTAAAACAGTGAGCTTTGAATTTTCCTAGGCTTCCTCTATTTCTATACTATTAAAAAAAGATAAAGGCAAAAGCATTTTTGAAAAAACAAAGATTTATCAAAACAAAAGGTTGATAGGTCCCAGATGTTTTCCTGACCATTGCTGACCATACATAAGGAATGAGGAGGGCTGAAGTAATCAAGGGGCAATAAATAAAGTAACCAAGGGGCAATAAATTGCAGTGGGAAAGTCACTGACTTTGAGGCCATTACTTTTTTGTTGTTTGTGCTGATCATTACACTGAATTATTTCCCCTCTCTGTTCTTTCCCCCAGTTCTGTCTGATTCTGTAGTAAAGCTGTAAGGCAAAACCAGTAATTTGGGTCGTAAGGTCTGAAACAGCTGGAGAGAGAAACATGATATAAATGGTAGAAGATACTGTTGTGTTAGGCACGTGTATAAGTTTGTCATGAATAACTTACATGAATAACTTGTGTAGATGCAAGAATTTTAGGGAGACAAGAAGATGTACAGATTTACCAAAACTTACGTACAAAATAGCTGCAGACAAAACCAAAGACGTGCTCTCGTGGTCCTAATCCATATGTGATCTCTCTAGAGTGAAATATTTTGGGATAGACATTGTGTGTTCAGCCCTTTTCTCATATGTAGCGGAGCTTTTGGTGTGCCACAGTAAAAATCAGTAACAATGGAAGATATTTATAAAATAATTAAACAGCAGTTTCCTTCAGTTTTAATAAGGAAAAGACTTGGAGCTATATTACATACTTGAAAATTCTTACCTAGTGCTCAACAAAAGCTGAGACCTCAACTCCTTTTTACCTTCCCTCTCCAAAAAAGTACATCTCCACTAAAAGTTATTTTTGTAGCGTTTAATGTAGTTGAAAATGTTTTCCTCTGGGAAATGCCTCATAAATGTACACAGCCATGTATATTTTAAAAATTGTCTAACAAAAAAAGAAACTTTATTTTTTAAAAAAAGAGCTGGTATATAATTACATTGTAGCATTTGAGAGCCCATGCCATTGAAGAATGTTACTGCATCTAGCCTATTTGAAAACTTACCCTCAAAACAAGATGCCAGGTATTATTTGTTTAAGTTATAGGCCAAATACAGTAACTTGGACAAATATATGTTTTCTAGTAATATGGAAATACCTTTGGAGATCAGAAAACAAAAATAAGAGTTAAAAATAAAACCTTGCACCAAAGCATGCATCTTGCTAGATTACAGTCATTTTTATGCAGTGCAATGTGGAACTGGATGCTTCAGAGTAAATAAAATATAACTCAAGTGCAACAAGAGGTGTAAAATTATTCTAAATTATATGAGGCAGACCCAATAATTCACATGTGATTCTTGAACTTGTTTTCCTTGCTGCTTTATTCATACATATTTAAGACCTTTGAAATAATCTTAATTTAACATTAATTCAGTACAAATATTAACGTAGAATTTAGGGTTGAGGCTGCTGATGCAAGACAATTATCATCTTGAGGATATTCAAGACATTTATTCAAAAGCTGCTTTTCCAAGTTGATGTTAGGGATGTCAGATGTGTTTTTGAGAAGTGTCATCTTTTATAATATCACCACTAATAATTTTGGGCACAATTCTACTCAGAAGAAGTGAATGTAGAAAAAAAAACTGGATCTTTGCTGTTCATCCCACATCAGTTAAGGCTGGGTATACGTTTAGGACAGGTTTATGGAATAGGTATAACTGTCAGGAGCTACAGTGAAAGCACTTCGTTACCCCTCCAGCCCAGGCTTCCTCCACATGGGGGACCTCCCTGTCTACATTTTCAGAGAACTTCCTATCCAGCAGCAAAGAAAACAAAACTCCTTTAATTACCTGCTTAACAAATACTCTTCTATTCTTGTCACACTTCTCTCTCCTTTCAATATTTTTATATCTCTTAATGTATCTTAATCTCTTTCACTGTATTATGTCATCCTATTAAGTTTTTTTTAAGATCCATCTGAGTGTATAATCAATTTTTTACTTTTCTCATTAATTTCTCAGCTCAAATGTAGTATGTAATCAAGCAAAAGTTTTGTAACAGTGACATGGCTTGCTTTGCAGGAGTGTGCAGAGGAGGGTGACTAATCAAATATTGATGATGAGATAATTCCAACTGTGTTTTCTCTAACTGTCCTATCAGATTATCATGCTAAAGTAGATGTTTTGGGGAAAGAAAAAAGCTAGGCTACATTTTCAGTCACACTAACGGGAAGTCTTTGCTTAGCTGGCAAGTGTTTTGATTCTTCTACAACTGTCATTTTTGTCAACAGAGAGGTTAGAAAGTCAGAGATGCTGATACTCTTGGCAGAAACACAATATTGGTACTGTGTGGGTTAGTTAAAAGGCTTGGACTTTGTGACTGCCACAGCTTTCCTAGGAATTAATCATGATTATAAAATTATGATTTTAGTATTAATAACAATTCAGCCTGCATTTTGATGATGGTTAATAATGTTTATGTCTTCCTACGGAACATATTGCGCTTAGTAGAAGAAAATAGAGTAAATATTTTGAATTCCTAGCTTGTCGGGGCAGAGGATGGACACAGCAGTCTATTCCTGCAAGGTGTGAAGTCATTCCATTTTGCATGGTGATGGATGGCACGTTCGCACAGGGTAAGTTGTGGAGGAGGCCAGTAACTTGGTGGAGCTCTTGGAGCTGGTTGCAGGTATCTGACTGCAGCCTACACTTAATTCATGCTCTTGTCAATGCCCTGCAGAAAACCAGGAAAATGAAATATTTATCATCTTTCTTTATATATCTTTCTTAACAGATTGGTATTTGTTCTGAAGACAGAATACCAAAAGTAAACACATTTTTTTCGGGACCTATACTGATTATCTTACTGCATATAAGCATACACTTTGGGCTCAAACTCTGAACAAGATCAAAATAGAAATGATCAACCAAAAAAAAAAAAAAAAAGGAGGGGGGGAGGGCATATCCTAGGAAGCTGTTGTTTATTATTCCCTCTTCTCCTGCCTCCATCACAAGGAAATTGCTTTAGTAGCACTGGGCATAGCTCTGTGGCCGTACTAGCATAGCAGCATGATCTTGCAGAGCTTTGCTTTCTCTCAAGCAGCAAATTCCTTTTCTCTAATTTTCTGTAAAGAGAGTTCCAGTATTTAGACTAGCTTAGTCAAAACTTACTAAAACAATTTAATGTCAAAATTATTGCAATGTGGAAGTGAAAATATAATATGCTGTTATGTAGACAAATGAAATCTCAAAACTTTACTTCAGGTGTCTTTTTCTTCCCCTGAAACATAACCTGAAGTCAAATACTATCTTGGTAACATTCCTGGGTGGTGCCCTGGTCTGCTCAGGAGTCCTGCAGCCTAATTAAGAAATTATCACTGAAAACACACTGAAGTCTAAGAGACTTCATGAAAAGATGTCAGAGGTTTTCAGTGAGCTTCTAATTTGGTGCACTTTAGAGCTGTATTGTTTTCATCTAAATGTCTCCTTCAGAGGCCATGCAAGAATTCAGTATTACTTACAGAGGAAGAAGAAAACAGTCTCTCCTTTTTTAAAATTATTGGTAATGCAGACATTTAAAAAACAAGATACTTGTACCAGAAACAAAAACATCACTAATTTTGCTTTCTGTATATAACCCCAGACACCAGTACAGGCTGGGGATTGATCTACTGGAGAGCAGCTCTGCTGAGAAGGACCTGGGCGTCATGGTGGACGACAGGTTGACCATGAGGCAGCAGTTGCCCTCGTGGCCAAGAAG
>JAWLRI010000251.1:992370-1106886 GCA_034781795.1 Crypturellus tataupa
GGCCCTGCGTGTGCAGGGGGGTTGGACTAGATGACCTCTTGAGGTCCCTTCCAACCTTAGGCATTCTATGATTCTATAATTCTATGATTCTATACAAAACTCAATTGCATCTATGTAAATTTTATCTAATCTATACTTCATATCAGACTGAATTATTAGCTCTACCCCTTAATACTACTAATCATAGTCATGTTATTCTTTTCTACACTCTCCTCCCAAGTAATATGTATTTCCTACTATTTTTTTTCTCAGCAAATAGCTTAGGAAGTCACATTTTTGGAAGCATATGAAGCCTACTGAGACTAGCAGAAATATTCCTGTTAATTTAAATGAGATTTGAATCTCTCTCCAAAGGTTAATTATCCTTTAATTCTTCTTCATAATCATATTAGCATTTCTTTCTCTTGGCTGTTGTTTGAAACTTTTTTTTTTTTTTTAGTGTATGATTTTTACTGAATTCTTGTTTATTCTGTCTTCTGAAATTTTAAGATTAGAATAGTACAAAAAGAAAAGACTTTTATGAAAGCATGTAGCTATTGCTTCTGCATTGAAATAATTCAGAGACTACTTACAAAATCTTTGAATATTACCTGAATATATCATACTGAATACTTTTCTAAATCTAAATATTTAGAAACTCTATGATGAAGATCAAACGGGATTCAGGGAAAGGTGAGATCATAGTTTTGTTTGTTTATTTGTAAAGAATAGATATTCACACCTTGTATATTCATTATTTTAATTGAAATTTTGTTAATGTCGATTAACTCGTGTATGTTCAGCATTTATTGGTATTCCTTTAACTGCTCTAACCAGTACTTGGAGATTTTGCTATTACTGTTGTTATTATAGGTAACGGCTTCTCCAATGCCTAATGCTTTAAACCATTTCTCTATTTCTTTGTGTCTTAAAACAGAGTAGCAGTGCCACGTCTTTGACTTCTGAATATCACTTTTTTGATATTTTTCTGAGTGCACTAATCTGCTTTTCCCATCCTACTCTCTTTGTCTATTGCCTGACTTCAGGGAATCAGACCCCTAACAAGTATTTGTTGATTTTCTATGCCTGCTTTTCTCTTGACACTTGAAAAATACCTTTTTATTCTCTTTTGCTCCTTCTGTTTTCACTAGCTCTTCTCTTTTTTCTATCCTAAACTTTTCCTTGACAATTTAAAATATGTATACATGATTGATTGCTTTTCCTGCATGCCTGATGCAGATTTTTTCTTTCAGACTGTTTTGTTGAATAATTTCTTCTGAAATTGCATTGTTTGGTTTGATTTTTTTCTGTCTTCATACAAAGTTGGCATATGTTCCTTTTCTAGTATTTATGGTGATGTTTTTCATGATTTCAACAATTCTCCTTGGATTTACTCTTTTGTCACATGCATATTTCTTTGTTCAAATAATTACTTTTTTTGTACCCCATTCACCGCAACTAAAAAGTTATCTAGATTAATCATGGATGCTCCAGGTTCAAACCACAATTTCAGTCAACACTGTAACACTGTTAAGGAATAATTCTCTTTTTCAGTCATTTTTTTTTAAACCTTTGAATTTTCCTTTATCTCACTTCTAGGTATAGGTATGTGCTGCCTCTTTCCTTTTGTGATATCTGAGATTGTGGTATGCTGCTTTGAGGTAATCTATTTCTCCTCATTCAAAAAATATATATATATACCTACATATACATCCCACCTTTAAATGTCTTCTTCATGTTCTTTATTTGATTTCACATATTTCACATCTTCAGTCATGCAGCTACATCTATACCTTGAGTACCTTATTGCAATAATTATGAACAAATCTGTGGTTCTATGTTGCAGGGTTTTTTTAGAATTTTATGTTGGGGATTATGTAGTTCTTTCCTGCTGGATCATTTACTTGAACATGATTTGAACATGAAATAGAAAAATAAAAAGGCAAAAACTACCCACCAAAAATCCCAACTGCTCATGATTCCTCTGAGTGCCTTTAAGTTGCTTTGTTCCATTTCCTTGGAAAATAAAATTCCCTTAATAAAATTACTAGATATGAAAAAGACATGAAAGAAATTAGCTTTCAGGCAAATGGAATGTTTAAACTTTGCAGAGAATATAAAAGAGATTTTATGAGAGAGTATTTTTAAAAAACTCAGATTTATTTTATATAAAGTTTATTCCAAGAGGGAAGGGAGAACATGAAAAAATACCCATTTTCCTGCCATTTATTGCACATTTAAAATTTCTTTTCTTACAGTTCACAATATAAAGGAAAGTTGGATTTTAGTAAAAATGTTTATATAAAGTAATGTTCTAACAGGGCTCTTTGTATAGTGATGGGTAAATTAGCAATGATACCCAAGGACAGCCTGAGGACAGAGCTATACCTGTGGTGGCTTTGATTCCAGCGGAGTGACAGCAAGCAGTGTTTTAGCTCTGTGTTATTTGAGGAGATTCTTTGCTGGGAATATGGGGCCACATTATAGTAATCTCTGTCACCCAGCAGCAGAAGGTGTCACTACTGGTCCTGGCTATAATGATCTCTTTACCTAGTTCATCTGCAAAGGGTTAAAAATACTTCTGAAGAAAGAGAAATGCATCTAGTTCCAAGCATGAAATTGATATATTTTAAGCTTGATGCTTCTTAGAATACTATCCCAGTGAGACTTTGAATTCTGCTTGCAAATCTGACATGCCTAGAAATACCTTTAGGATTTAAGTAATCAGAAAGATTTGTCTGGAGACTGGAGAAGATATTGCTAAACTATGCGTAAAACAGAAATCCAACTCTAATATGGTGCACAAAAGAGATCAAAGCTTTATTGCAAGAGATGGACTTGAGGGATACTGAAAGTGGCCAGAATTTGGAAATTACTCCTTTCAAATGACAACAAGCTTTTGTAGCCTTGAGAGACTGCAGACTAAGTTTGATTAATGTTATTGTTTAGGTAAAGAACAGCGGCTCAGACTGGGAATTGAAAGTGCTGGATAATCATAGAAAATGTAGACTTAGTGGGAGAAGCCGGTACAAATGGAAATAGAGTTAGATTTTCAGAAACTGCAACTGTACAAGGTGACTGAAAGGAAAACGTATTTGCTGGAGCTGTGGGGGCTGGGAGATAAATACTGTTATTCAGAGAGAAGAAAATTTTACTTGAGGACCACTGGGACCCAGAAATAATTTAATACATTTGAATACAGTGATTGCAATGTTGTCAGATGTTGGATTATATAGAAATGGAAAGAAGCTATGATAACTTTAAGAAGATGCAATAAGCTCTTATATTTTAAAACCAACATTTCCAGAATGTAATACTAAATGTGAAGTACCTGACATGGTTTATTTCTCAATATTTCTAGAGCTAAAACAAAGATATTTAGGGGCAGACATAAATAGACCCTCAGACAATAGGATCTCCAAAATTAGTGAGATCTGAAAATTAAGTAAGAGATATAAGTAAGTAAGTTAAAATAAGATAGATCCCAAATTTTGACAAAATTAATAATCTATCTATTTCTTTACAAAATCCTTAGGTAAAATAAAATTTATCCCTGTAAAGACTGCAAATCTTTTAAAAGTTATAAAGGCAACTGAGACTTAGGCACGTTAGAGCTGAAAAAACAAGCAAGAAAGAAAGGTGGAGTACCTGAATATCTCATGTAAGGTTTGTGTTGAATAGGTACAGTATTTGAGTATGTTTAGTGGGAAAAGCAGAGTGATCAGAGTGGCTCACAAAAGATGGAGTGGGGGAAGGATATAACCATTAGGATATCTGACTATGCCTAGTCCAAATCTCAGACATGTTCTGCTTGTACATAGCATGGGTTCACTCTCAGATGTGTCACACACATTGCAAAAATGTTTTTGCTTCCTATTTTTAAGGGGATTTAGGAATTTCTCAGTGCAATACAACTTCAAAACATTCAGAAAAGGTCAGAAAGCCTGACCTTTTAGTTTATATTTTGGGAAATAGACTAATGAATTCTATATTTCTAAAGATAAAGTGGATTCCCCTAAGCTCTTGACTATAGAAATGAAAATGGCTGGTGTCAGCAACTATGTGTGGTAAGCACCATTTGTTGCACTAAATTTGTATTTGTCAGGATGTTCTGTGTTAATTTTACTTTTTTGATCTGTATTTCTGAGATGGAAAACTTTTCTGTCAAGTCAAAATGTAGAATCAATCTGAAAACATTCAATGACTGAAGGATTCAATCTTGAATCACTATAATTGGGTTTAATTACGGCCTTCTGGGTTGACTGAGGGACAGACTCCCCAGTGCGGTCAGACATATCTATCAGTTTTGCTGTGTATTTTGAAGAGGAGCTCTGTGTTGAAAGTTGGAGCAAGTGTATAATGTTTTTTTTAAAAAAGTTGCTTCTCTGTCTCGCTGACAGTGATTATGTGGTGAAAAGCCTTTACAAAGAGGTAGAAATATAAAAACAGTGCAGAATATATCATCAAAAAGCCTCATACACCATTTCAGGCTTACAGATCTCCATGCTCCACTGTATCTTTCATATGGCTTCCAGGAGATGCATGTGCTGTGGCTCGGTAATGGCACAGTTAGTGCTCCTCACACTTAAAGGAATTTTGCTATCAGAGCTAATGATGAAACGTGGGTAGTGTTCATTCAACTTTGAAATAGTGGATCCTGCTTTCTTTGGTGGAAGCATTTATTTCAAGGACATTTAGATAGTGAAAATCTAATCTGAGGTGGATTTTTTTTTTGTTTATTCCTTACTATAAGCAGGAAAGACATTAGCCATATCAGTCATATTGGGCTTTGCAGTGGAATTTTTCTGTGCAAGTTTCATGGTTCAGGTTCCTGTCTGCAGGGGTGTTGAAAAAGTCCCTATTGTTGATTACATCAGCGCTAACTTTTGAGGCAAAGATGAGTTCAGTGTCGAAGTCCCAAGTACCACAAGACCATGCAGAGCTATATTACAGCTCCCTTCTGTTCAGTGAGTTTTATTTCATCTGTTCCAGGAGCTGCTTGTTTCAAACTCATAAAAGAATAGCATGAGATCTAGTGGTTCATAGTGGGACCTTGCAGTAAGATTATGTGCCATATGGGACTGTGGCAATAAACCTTATAACCTTAGATCTGCTCATGTTGTTCCTGCAATTTAGGCTATACACTATATCCAGCATTTTTTTTTTTCCATCTGGAAAGCATGCTGATAGGGAGTTGAAAGGGAAAATAGGGAGGAGTGATGGATAGTTCTTAAATTTTTAGCCAAGAGTGTTATTCTTGCATAAATTCTGACTATACTGCTCCTCATCATCTGTTTTTATGAGGGAATGCAAATATATTGATTATCTGCCACCTTTAAGCAAAGATTAGATTCAGGGTTTGTCACTCTAATTTCCATTAATCAGCTAAGATGGCAAGTAACAAAAACGACAGCGTGTTGTCAGGAACAAACAGCAGGCAGCAAGCATAGCCGTTTGGCAGCTTGAATTTAAGTAAACTTGGCAATAGTTTCCCCTTTATAAACATGTAATCAATTCTTTCAAGTTATGTTATACATTTTTCCATTTATGATCATCACTTTCTGTATGTTTTTAATTTGTGCATTTTATGTGTGCACTCAAAGCGTACTGGAGCCATAACCATCATTATCATTTCATGTTCTATTCAGTACATTTTTTTTATAGCTTCAAATGCTGGGTCCCCATCTGCTTCTACTGACTGTACAATACTGCACAGGTCCCATGCAGACCTCCTCCTTCATCCACTGATGGGCTGCCCCCCACTGCTAACTTCCTGTCAAATTCTTATCAGTTCCTCATTACTGTGGTAATAGTATTGAGCTAAAAATATGAATGGTAGAAGTGCAAAACTGTCCTGAATTTTTTTTTTGTCCCAAGACACTGAATTTGTGTGTTTACTGTAGAATGCAGTCATTTAAAGAGAAATTTTGTAACACTTTAAGAACATCGGTGCTGATCCTCATGTTTCCTTTTCGCGTGTCTTAGCGTGCTTAGCTAGTGGGGTGAGGAAGAGGAAATCAGAGCATCTAGCAGTTTGCATGTTCAAATAAGATCATATATTATTTCTATAATGCTAAAATATATTATTATACATATTCCAAATCTGGGCAAAAAGTGTAATACTGGAATAGTTATGTTACAATTCTAGCACGTTTGTTTTCTCATGAAGAGTTGGAATATATATGTTTAAGCTGATATTTCTTAATCAGGTTGTTATAGTTATCAATATGTGGACTACTGTGAATGTCGAATCTTTTACCCTGCATTCCTCTACACACATGAATGCATATGTATTTTGGTGTGTGTGAGTGTTTGTGTATTTGACTTTACTTGCATTAACTGTGGATAAAAGTGTGTGTTTTCAAAATTAGGACATCAGTGGAACAATACATATTGATTGGAAAGTTATTTGTAAAATATCGCTGATAAGAAAGTCATGGAAAAATGCTCTTAAAATTCACTTAAGCATACTTTCAGTAGTTCTGTATCACTTTTTGGAGCTAACTTGAACATACTAATGCCTCCCCATATCCCTCCAAGTAAGAATAGCTCTTCTTTATGAAGTCATTTGGATATTTCAATCATTTTCCCATTTTCTAGTCCCGTAAGTCAATTTCTTTCTCTAATACATTGACTAATATTTTCCTAGATGTTTCAGACGATATGTAAAAGGTGCCTTGCATGACTCATGGAGTAATCTTCTCCTAGGTGCTTTGTACCTTGCAAAATACTGTTATATTGAACTACATTTTATTTTTTCCTTCCTTAGTTTGATTTTAACTAGGGCCTTTTTTTTGCCCTTTTTACTGTTACTCTGCACTGAACTGATAATTTCAATATTTTCACATTTAGCCCCAAATCCATTTTCTGAAGACTGTATTTAATTTGAAGTGACCATCACATGCTTCCTTCCTCGCAAACAGTTTTTCTTCCTCCCCTCCAGCTTTTTCCCCATCTTAAAAGCTCTATTTATCCAATCTCTCCTGTGATTTAGCTAGGCAATTTAAAACCATTTACATTAATGCAAAAGGGACTTATAAAATGTTTCACATTATTAAATTCAAATACCATGGATATGGGATGGCAGGAATTAATTTAGCAGGTGAGCAGTCGTGGTGCAAGAGTGGAGATTTAGCACAGATGGATGGCTACAGTAAGGTCAGGCGGCTATGGAAAGCGAGGAGGAGAGTGCTTTTTTGGGAACTAAGGGTATCATTGATTTATAAAGGAGGCAGGCAATGCAGTCTAGAAAAGGAGTCCTGGAAGATGTGGGCCTCAATTAGAAAGTTAAAGATTTTCATGAAAAGGAGAGACACTGGAGGGAAATGACCTTGGATTAAAATAGCCTGATGCTCGTTGCAGAAAACAGGAGAAAAGCAGGTGGCACAACTTGCAGTGCAGGACTTGAGCTCCCGGCCGTGGTAACTCCTCCGCATTCAGTCTGCCCAGGTGACTTGCAAATTTTCTTCCTTTTTTTTTTTTTTTTTTCTTTTTTTTTCTTCTTTTTATTCTCTTTCCAGTTTTCTGGTTAAGATTCTCTTGCTTTCTTACAAGGAAAAGAAAATAATATAGAGTTCTTCTGCTGGCGGAAGACGGAGGGGTTTTGTCTGCATTCCATTTTGGCTGGCTTAAACAATTTGCCACAGATGTTGAAGAAATGTTATTTCAGGACAAGCCAAACCACAATTCTTTCAAAGCACTTTAAATCAAAGGAGGTAGTCTTTAAAAGAAATAATAATGCATCTTTAAATGCATTTTAAAGGTACTAATGTATTAAAAGAAAGAAAACAACAGCTAAAATTACTTTATGATACTTCATATTTCTGCAGGAACAGCAGCGTCATTTTAAGCATTTGAGTATATCAGTTAAATCATTCAGTGTTCTAGTGCAGCATTTCAATGTTTACCAATCCCTTTTTACAAAAAAAAAAGTCTATGTTTATATGTATGTAGAAAATAGTACTTTGACAGGAAAATAGGATCTGCCATAAAAGATGGTAGCCTCTAAAAGCCCATGTCATCAAAATTATGTAAATAAACATTTAGAAACAAAATAGACAATTAGATTTGTGCGGTTTCATCCTGCATATGCGCATTCGTAAATCTGGCCCGATAGATACATAGGTGTGTCCTTTAGAAGAAAATTTATTTTCCTGCAGAACTATTCTGACTTTCTTGATCGTATGGTTCAAACTTGAGATAAGGATTTGCTTTGTAAAATTAAATTCCTGTAATAGCTCCCATTTATTTTGGTTGTGATTCTCATTTGTAGAAAAAAGCAGGTCATCCCTTTCTTACGTTTGGTAGTTCATCTCTTATGTGATGTTGTCATATTTCCTTCTTAAAGCTCATCTATTTCTTTTTTATTTTAGTCTTGATCAGCAACTCCTTGAATACTTGAAAATCTTTTGGTGTGTGTCTTCCCAAATAGTACAACCTCATACTCACATGTATTACAGAAATGAAAAGCCTGAGATCAATTCAAGTGTGCTACTCTCTGTCCATGTTTCTATTTCTCCAACATTTATCACTTGATCCTAACTTCCATTCTTCCTTTCATCCTGAACTACTCTGATCTAACCTTGCTCGATGGCCTTCCAACAAATTATGAACGTTGAACAAGTTAAGATTCAGGATGTGCTGTGCTTTAAGCTAGCATTCCCATCCTTTGTTATTTTCTATCACCAATAGGGTGGCTGATGAACTATTCATATTTTAAAAAATATTCTTTTATATGAAATAAACATTTTGGGAATGTTGGCTCACAGATTCAAACAAATAACCTCAGATTAACTTGCTATGTATATTTTAAAATCTTATTCTAAGTTATTCTAAAAGTGTAATTTGCTTGACACGTAAATAACAAGCTGAAGGGTTTAGCTGTCTATTTTAAAAATTATCTTTTACTTGGTACTTCATCTCTTTATGAAATTGAATATACATAAGCTTTTAAGTATAAAATAATAATGGACATAGACAATATCCAGGAAAAAAAAAAAAAAAGATTCCGTAGGCAACACCATTGACTAATTTTATACTCCTCTAAAGATATTCCCATAATGTTCCAGTACGAGAAGCTGACTAATATGAAATACAAGGCTAAAGGCAATAAAATTTCATGTAACTCACTGGATTAATTGTCAAATTAGTGTCTAGAATTATCACCGAAGAACTCATTAGAAAAATGTAGAGATGATAAAATAACATATAGCTAAAATAAAATGCAAGAAAAAAAATCACAGCTTCCCTTTATAATAAATAAAATAGCTTAAACCATGCAGTCTTCCCTTTAATAAACACTAATTCAGCATTTTTCTTGATAAAGAAAAATAAGTACTGTATATAAAGATGTTGCAAGTGAGCAATATCAGATCTTTAAAAAAGGTAAATTATTTCATAGAAAAGTTCTTTAGTGGGGCCATCTTTGTGCATCTGCAAAAGGAAACACATTTGTTATGCAACCAACAATTACTTTTTGCTTTTGATTCCTGGACGTATACCATATAGATGGGTACTTATTCCACATGTTGCAGTTTTAACAAAGACTTAACTTAGAAAGTTGATGAAACACTGTTTGTGTCATGGCCTCACTTTATCTCTCTTCCTTTTTAATTTTTATTTATTCAAAATGAGAACTGTGCGTGCAAATGCAGCATGTGTATTTTTCAGTATTAACTGCAGTGAATCTTAGAAAGTAAAAACTTTTCAAAATAGAAACTAGACATATTCCCATTCCATAAATGTCAATTCGATTTACAATGTTTTCTTTATTGGAGATCTAGGTAAATTATGCATGTACCAAAGATCTATGATTGTACATTAATGGGATGAAGCTGCTGGTTTTTAAAAGTCTGGACCTTTACAATTCTCCTTATATTATTTTTCAAGTCATTTAATAATATCTCTGTAAACTGTTATTGAATTTTAGCAGTTTTTCTATCAATCTAATACAGTTAGTACCTGCATACCTGTAAAAATCTTTATCTCAGTGATTTTACTGTAAGGGTAAGCCTGATGACTGCTGTTGCAAAAATGCTTTAAACATGTTTCTTCCTTTCTCTACCCTCCCTCACTCCCTTCCTCCTTTTTCAAATAAAAGGAAAAAAAAACAAATTGTGCATGTGCCTGAAATGCTTGATTTTCTGGATTGTTTTTGATATGATGCTGTTTAAATATCATTTCAATAGTGTATAAACAACGAGCAGAATTTCATTGATGGATGTCCATAGATTGGAGTAAATATTTTCCAAATATTTAACAAATGCATTCCTTGCTAGATATATTCTATCAAATCTGCAAAGTCATGCGTCATTCCCTACTTCTTTCCAACAAGAGTCTCCTAGTTATCTTTACATACTAAATAAATGTATATATATATTATAAATTCATATAGTCTTTAGTATTATATAATTCTTATTTTTAATGTCATGTGAAAACTTGAGTTTGATCTTCAGCTGAAATACTTCTCTAAAGCAACTTATTTCACAATATTCAAGCTTATTTGCACCATTAAATGGTGCATGTTACAGTTAGTTTAACCGAATATGGGTAAGTCAGGCTAGACAGAAAGGTTACACTGTTTAAATATTAGAATGAAATTGTTGCATTGTTTATAATTAATTGCCATTCTCATAACCTTGCTAAATGTTAATAGTACTTGTACTTATCAAAATCCCAAATAGAGAAATAACTGAAAATATGAACTTTAGAATGCATACAAACTAATATTTTTTATGCATGCTAACTGAAGATTAACTGCTTTCAGGAATTTGTGTAGAATTTGAATGTAAAAAGAAAGGGAAATTGCCTTGAAAGCTAACAAGATCATTGCCTTATTAAAAATTAATTCATTACTGAATTCTAACAGAAGCATTTATCATAAGAAAGTCTCTATTCCTGGTGAGAACATAAATTGTGCTATAACGTTAATAATGCTTATGAAAATTACTCATAAATATTTTAAATATTGTGCCATTAAATTCTTATAATAGTTTCTATATCTTATTTTTATTCAGTACTACTATTGTAGCATTACGGGGGAAAATTTGGTGGTAAAAGCAGCTAAAATGAAGTCAAAGTCAAATCACATGTTCTTACGAACATTTTAGTGCATGGCAATTATATGACATTAGCAAAGATGATTTTTTTTTGAACTGAGTCCCAATTCATGTCCCTTTCCCTACAGAAGGATATTGAAAATGTATTGTGAGTGGCAGAACTCGTTATAGACTCGCCTTTCAAGTTACTGTAGAGATTTATGAGCATTTTCTCTTTTATTTCTGTTGCTTGTGTTCTGTAACCTGGCTGTGGAAGGCTCTGCGGCAGAGGATCCCTGTCACAGAACAGGTTCTGAGTACGCAGTTTGTAAAAAGCACTCAGAATTTTATTATTTCCTTATGAAATACTTATTGGTTTTGCCATGATTCATTTGTTTAAAGTTAGTGTGATTTTTCCGAAATGTATTTGGCTTTTTCGCACTTGTATGTTGGTCTATGGCATTTCCAATACCAACCTTGATATGTATGCTATTAGCAAAGAGTTTTTTAAAAATACTTTTATATATATATTTTTTATTCTTTGGGAATCTGTTGTGGAACAATATGTATAAAAGTGATGTCCAATAGCCAAAGCCCTTAAGTACAACTCCCATGAACTTGGACTTCCAATCTAGAGTAGGGGAATGTCAGCAAGTGAGCTCAGAATAGAAGCTACTCAAGGGAAGAAATGTCACACTCTCCTAAAATAGATTTATGAAGCTACATGTATGATTACTAATGAGTGTAATCTGCTTGAGCATATATTGTTGGGAGGCAATTATGAGATCTCATTAACTTGTCTTTGCACATGGTGTGATGAATTTTAAAGGATCCTATCAGGAGGATGAGCCAGGGTTTCTCACTAGCTATTCCAGGTGCTCTGGGAGGGATGGTGCCTATGGAGCTGAAGCAAAAACAAAGCAGCACATCTTTCTGCATGTAAAGTCACTTGCTGATAGCTATGCATATGTTCTCTGACAAAGGTTTAAACGTAGGGCAAAGATTTGCGTGTTCAGTTACATGGGTATTCAGTTATACTGGATGTAATTTTGAAATTTAGAATATTTATTTTTTCAGAAGGAAATTATCTAATAGATGGGATATATTAGATTTTAAAATTACTTTTATATTTTAATTTCTATCTAATTATATTATTATTTTAGGATTTTTTTTTAAATGGAAGAAGTGTTTTCATTTCCTAATCACTCTCCAGTCACTTATTGACTAAAGAAGTGTTTACACTGTGTAAACTTTAGAGGACTGGTATGAAGACACAGAAAATTTCTTTCAAGGCCTGAAATATGAATTGGAATGAGAGCATAAAACGTTTTCCTTTCTAAAGTGCACACAGAGGAAAAAAAATCATGTTTCTCAGCAGCAATCAAGGTAAGTAACATTTCTCTACATCCCAACAGTCTAAGCTCTGCCTTACATGTATTCCTTTGAAGACTTGGAGGTTACAAAATCAGGGTAAAAATCTATCTATTAATCTGTCAGTCTCCTCTCAAAAACTAAGGAGCTTATTTCTACTAGACACCGTATTCAGTTTTTTGAATTAATTTTTAGAAGGAGAAATTCACAGGTGTTCACTCTATATCTTTTTGATTTGCAGTTTTGTCAGTGGCAATAAAGCATATATAAAATATGGAAATTGGGCCAATTTGATAAGAATGTGCATGTCTCGGGTTTCTTTTATCTCTCTCAAGCACTCTTGTTGCATTGAGATGAAATGCATTTATTATGTACTTCTTCCTACAATACACACTGTAGGAATAGCGTTGTAGTTTGAAGATGAATGTTACTGAGTATTAGAACAATTAATTTAAATAAGCAAATGTAGATGTAGTAGTTACAGAGTTGGTTGAAAATTTTATCAAGAAAATTCCTGTTTCTCTCAATGGAAACTCATCATAGAAATGTATTAATTTTGTTGGTAGTCTTCCTGAGGAGTATCTTTCTGGTCCAGTAGGGATTTTCTGGAAGGAAGGAAGTTTTCAGTAATTAAAGCAGCTTTTGTAGCATCTTGCCAAGAACGCGTTCTAACCCTAGCTATTTGTACTGCTGTGAGGTTTTCCACTAAAATCTGGCATGTTAAGTCACCGGAGTCTGAACCATCCGCAGGCAGAGGCCTTCAGCCCTGGCAGCTGCGCAGTCGCTCCGAGGGCCAGGCTGCTCAGTGGAATGGACACAGATACTCCCATGAGATTGGTCAGAAAGATTTCCCACAGTTTTGCATACTATTTATTGTGGAAGCAGATGGTAAGAAAAACATGTAGGAAAAGATAAGCTTTGTCCAAAATTATTAAACCTGTCAGACATTTTAGTACAACAACTGAGGACAAGAGATAAGAGAACTTTCCAACTCTACTGATTCCTTGTATTTCACCTGAGAGTCCTCTCTGTACCCAGGAAGATGCAAATTCCTCGTTTCCCTTGGTTTCATAAGTGCAGCCACTTCTACAGTTTACCTGTGATAATGGGCAAAAATACAAAGTCTTATTGCTCTCATTTGAAAAACATGTGAGCTCAGGATCTCATCACAAATCCTTTCCATGACCTTGATGGTAATGTTAGTACTACTTTGAATTCAGTGTAACACTGGGATGTTTTCTCTTGAAGGTACCATGTCTCTTTGTCTCTTAGGTCTTTCAGAGTTACCTGGAACTAAAAAGTCCTATAGACTGTACATCCAAAATGCAACTAGTATCTCAGTTAAAAAAAAAAATCTAGAAAATTTAGTCATTTATAAAATGTGTACAAAACCCCTGTGAGGGATAGGAGGATAAATAAGGCTGTCATTGCCAGGCAGTGAAGCTCCTTGCAAGGGCACTGGAAGTAGAGCCAACACCTCCATCTCTTTCACTGTGTGCGAATGTGCCAACCACCAGCACTTGTGTGTTTCTTTCTTTTTGTTTTTTGAGTGCGGGAGGGAAATAGCAACAACAAGTTGTTCCGAGTTGTTCATTTTTTTTTGTTTGTTTGTTTTGGTTTGGTTTGTTTTTTTAACTATGAAAGAGGAAAGAGGAAATTTTGTGAAATCTTACCAATGGTTTGTGGGATGAGTGTGAACACTGCTGAAATGAAGAATATCACGCAGACTATATCAGATTATTCCCACTGGTGCCTAGGAATCTTTTTCTTAGGTTAAAAATATACGTGCTGAAAGCTTTATTGGTTTTATTGCTAGGTATTATTAATGTACTTTGCTCTTCCTATTAAATCCTGTCTGAACTTCTGCTGACTGGACTTTTCACATGGGTACAAAACAAATCATGCTTGACATAGAATTTATCTGGATGAAGTATTTTAAATTATTGCAGTGAGTCTAATGAACAAAATTTAATGGGTCACTTGAGGCTGTATTAAGTTGAGTACATCCAAACAAATTTGCTTTTCAGGGTTCAGACGTCTTTTATGAAACAGTTAGCTCAAATTCACTAGGAAGTTTGGCAAATTCTTTCATCAGAGAGTTCAGTTTTTAGACCTTTGGCAGGTCTTTTCAGAAATAAGATCTGTTGTCAACATATGGCAGAACATCAACATGTAAGTTTCAGAGTATATGAGAATAGCAGCAGTTTCCCTTTTCGGAAAGATTTTTTTCTTGCATCATTTTCCATCTAATCAAACTGATTAGAGAAATTTAATTATTAATAATGTATAAACTACTGTTATTTATGTTCCAAATTTTGAAAACATTTTTTTCTTTATAAATTTTGTATTTCTACAAAGATGGTCAAGAGTCAGGGGCCAGCCTATTGTCACTGCTGGTTTGGACCATTTCAGTCAGTAGGGGTTAGGGTTGTGCCAGGACAAAGTTTATTTCAGTGTAATAATTAGGAAGATAGCAAATTCAGTTTTCCTTCTGAAGAAGGGAAACATGAAATTTTTATCCAGAGACTTTGTTCTAAAGTTTAAACTCAATAACTCTATATTTCTAGTACAGGGATGTCAGTTTTACAAAATGCTACATGACAAACAAAATCAGGAGGGAAGAGTCCTTGCATCTTCTCCCAACTAGCCAAGAATTCGGATGTTACAGGTTTACAGCATTACAGGAAAAGATCCAGTTAGACTAAAGCTCTCCTTCAGTCTGCGCGAGATCTTACAGTGTTGCAAACTGAGCCTTTGCCGGAGCATCTGTAACGTGATGAGTATCGAGAAAATCTTACTGTGAGGAATAGTTAAGTTTGGACTTCTTAACCTAAAGAAGGGAAAATCAAGAAGGATGTAATAGTTTCAACTGCAAAGTAGGCTGTTGAAGAGAAAAAAAGGAGTCAATGTCTTACAGCCATGGAAGAAGAGAATTTTAATGTTGACAATAGGAAAAATATTAATGGCGAGGATAGTAGACAAATGGACCAGAGGTCTGTGAAGCCTTTCTCACTAGAAGCCACTGAGATATCCCTAGGTAGTGTTGGGACTGACTAGGGTATTTGCAGAGTATGGTCAAGGCAGAGTAGCTTTTCGCCTTGGTCAGAGAGACAGAGCTTCAGTTTTTTTTCTAGTCGTATGATTGATAGTGTTGTATGCCAAATGATTAATAATTAACATGTGTGAAATCTATTAAAGGACCTCAGTAACTGGCAAAATAAATATCAGACGACAACAAAAACAATGAAACCCATTCATTAGCAATTTTAAAATGCTTTATTCTTAAATATATTCTTGTTAAGTATAAATGGCCAATTTGCTTGCAACATTAATATTGTACCATTTTAAAAATGACAAAAAAAACTTTTTTTAAACACACTCTGTGGTAATAACCAAGGAGTTCTGTTTCCAGGAACCACTGTCAGTATTGTGATTAAAGGAAAGTCTTTTAGGAGATGTCTTCTCAGAGTTGGATTATTGGCTATTTGTGCTGAAATACAAGCTGTCAGGAAAATGATTGTGTAGGGAAGCTCCACTGAGTGATTCCTATATAGATTTGACTTTCTTGAAGGTCATTACCAATAATAGGACTTTCTACAAGAGTATTATGAAATGCACCAAATAGTAGATAAATCTTCTGCTTCTGAAAAAGATTGTCATGTTCAAAGGGCAGTATATTTTCGTGTCACATGTAATATGGAATTTTCTTTTAAACGCTCAGATCTGTATCCACTTTCTTTGAAATAAATAGAAAAAGTGTAAGTGATTACTGTGGTAAAAGAGGAAGGGGCAGTAAGTAGCTTGGAAAATCCCTGAAACATTTATTTCTCATAAACCGGTTATAGAAATCTATACAAAAAGTTGAAGGAAACTTAAAGCACATTTATTGTAATAAATCATGATTATGTAATGTCATGTAATCTCAGTGTTGGGTACCTACTATCTCCATTTCTTGCTATCCAGTAAATCTTTATTTGAACATGCATTCATATGTTTTGAATGTATTCCTATGAGAAGGGAGTAATGCAGTAGAGGAGACTATCAAGAAACTATCTTTATGAACTGTTTTCCTCTTGGTTTTAAGGGTTTGAGTGGCCTAGTCTTTTCTACACCCGTAGTCTTTTAAAGTTTAATACCATCACAAAATTTATGCTTCCTTGCAGCCAATGTATTAAGGACAATATTCGATGGGCTACACTAAGCATGCTATTTTAGTCTTTCTAAATGCTTAGCTCTTGATAAATTGAAGTGGCCTCTGAAGACCACTGCAGAAAAAGCATTCATCATGCAAGGAGGTCAGTTACAATTTCGCATGATGCTCTTTGCCCTGAGAAAAGGGTCCATAACTCTTCAGCTTTTGATGAATGTTGTTCTTAGGTGACTGACTTATGGCGTCTTGTTTATCTGCGGAGTACTAGTGTATTTCCAGAATCCTTTAAGGAACATTAACTGACCTGGAAAAAGTGCTCCAAAGGTAAAAAAAACCATGTTAGATTAACGTGTAAGGGAAGTACTTCTTCCCTTTGCTCCATCCATGTTTTATGATTTTATTGAGAGTTTAACCCTCTTTAAAAGAAAGTATTTAAATAGAAGGCTGACTTTTCAGCTAGAAAAAGATGTTGAAATAGCATGAGAGGAATCTAATGAAGAAATACTTGGTAATCTTCTGGGATGTTATAGTCTTAGAGAAGTTAATAATTGCAGGCTGAATTAGAACATATATTTTTATTTCTCAAAACTTCCTGAAAGTATTATTTCATATTCCAAAATCCATTTTCCTAAATTCAGTCAGTAAAATTCCTGCTTTTGCTACCAAATGGGATTGCAAAATGAGGTTTATTTGCCTTAGATTCATGGAAATAAACACTGTAGTGTTACATAACCATAAACCACAGACTGAGCAGTCTAAAATTAGAGAACTGTGAGCCTTTTGTTACATATGGTTATTACCTGATTGTGTTTTATTTTGCTTTGAGCTCCATCTTGCCGTGTGTAGATTACTTTCAGCAACCAAACCATCCTATTTAAAACCAACACAGGAATCTTTACAACACACTGCATGTTCTAAGAAGCAGAAGAGCCTGGTGGTTTTGATCTTATTTGATCTTGGCTCGTGGTTTTGAACTTTTTTCCACAAGAAATATACGTATTTGCTAACGGACATGAAAGCCCTTGTAAAGATGTGAGGGTGGTGGGTTTTTTTTTTTTTGTATTTTTTTCTGAAGGCAGTAGTTTAAGTTGAATGCTTGAATCATATCTAAGAATTGTACTTCTGTATACCATACTTCTGTCCAGCTTTCTGTCGGAGTGTGCAGTGCTCCAGTGCTGTTTCTCTGGGTCCTGTGGTCCTCATATCACCATGGGTTCTGGCATGTTGTGTGCATCTCTACATATTTTTGTAAATTTGCCCCTGCTGTGCTTCCATTTTTTATCTTCTGTCATACATTAAGGCCCAAGTATGCCTTTCATTCCATAGTAAGTAACTGCGTATACATGGCTGAAAAGCTCAGTCCTTGCTGGGAAATCTATTGCAGTGAGTAATGAAATCTTTAATTATTGTGTGTTTCGGTGTTTTGTTTGAATCAGGTTTGACTGCTGCATAAGAGAAGATTGTTTAGATAACAGCTGCTGGGTATATGTCTCTTAATATGCCTGCATCTGTAGTATTTTGCGTTACCACAAAGACTTACTGTATATCACTGGCTTTTCTTGAAGACAGAATGAATAACCAAAGACCATTCATGTAAAACTGCTCTTGCAGAGGTTCTTTAAAGAATTTTTTAGTCTTGGCTAGATAATGAAGTATCTGCTGTCAGCCAATCTGAAAATTAATCTCTGGAGGAAAAGTACATAACTGATATGCACAGATATTTTGAAAAGCAAATTTCAGAAAAAGTGAATCAGCATTTCTGGCTCTAAGATGTCATTACCACTCCAAGAAGACTACTGTTATAGAAAATTTTCCCATTTATTATAAAAGAAAGGTGAAACAAAAATTGTCCTGGTGTTGGACAATTGGAAATTTGCTTCGTATGTTTGCATAATGCAGCATTTTCTGTAATATTTTCTGTTCTAATTACTTAAAACTATGAAATCAACTCTGATAATTATAATCAGTTATCAAAGGCAGAAAAAAAATGTAGTATTTTAGAAGGAGGAGGTAAATAGAAAGATCATGATTAAGATCAGACTCAAGACAAAAACAATCTGAAGGTAAATTAAATATTGCTCTAATAACAACATTTTCTAACTCTTATTTACTGACGCCTGTTCTATATAAAACTCACTGCACATTTTGATTAAATCCACACCTTTGCTTCAGTGACTTTTACCGATAAAATGTCAGGGAACATCTCAGCTATTTCTTTAGTTATATGTTTTTTCATGCAACATAGGCAACAAACATTATCATCTCTCTCCCTTAGGTATTTTGGATGTTATGCGTAGGGCGAGCTATTTGTGGTGAATTTTTTTTTCTGTTTTATTTTGCCCAAAGTAAAATGGAAAGATCACACATTATATAATATAATGCCAGACGGAACAGTTCTAAAACTGAGCTAATCTGCAGCCTGTAAAGGTGAGTGCTAGCAGTTCAGAAAGGCTGGAAAACTCACGGAGCTGGAGTTGCATGTGGAGCATTTAACTATTAGATCAGAAACTTGCAGCTTAAAAGACTTTGGTGATTACTGGAAAGCTCTCATTTTGTTGTGGCATCTTCTGTCTTAATGAAATGATATTATAGTGTTGGACTGGACAACACGGATAGATATCCCTCTCAAATTAAATTCTAGATATCAATAAGTAGCACTGTCACTTCCTGCAAGGATTGAGTGGGCTTGAATGATCTTTAAGGTTGTTCTAATAGAAAAGAATTTACTGGTAGGAAGGAGTAAAGCAAAAAATAAAATTACGAATTCCAGGTGCCTGCACAGGGTTATCTGTCTTTGGTGAAGACAAGATGCTTAGTTTCTAGACACTGCTTCACAATAGGAATTATTTTTTTCTTTTTCCTGAGAACACCAATATATTTTCTGTTTACATTGGAATTATTTCTATTTAGCATGGATCATAACTAAGCAACTTAATATACAGTGAGTTGTCAGTAAAATATTGATAGTAGAAAGAGCCATCTATAAACGCTGTGGGCAGTTATCGGTGCTCTCCATTCCAGGCAGAGACAGGCATGACCTGGTATTCTGAACACCAGTCCTAGCACTTCACAAAGCTCTGCTCTATGTACTTGACTGAGCGTTACATTTTCCATGACAATAAATGGCTATTAACTCACCTATTGCATAGCCTTATATGAAATGTTTTATGTTAATATTAAAAAATGGTACTTATGAAGACTGCTCTGTTTCTATAGCACTCAAAAAAAAATCATATAAATAAAACAAGGGTGACCTAGGCAACTGGTGATTTTTCTTATGGTTATGGCTTCTGGGTACTTTCAGTGGTATAGCAATTTTGGGAACATTCCTGAAACTAAGGAAACCTGTCCCTAATGTATATTAATTACTATTGAATAAACAAAGGAAATCCGCTGGGTTGGTTGGCCATTGAGAACCTATAAAAGGGAAGGAATCATATAAGTTTACCCTGTTTTTACTGTGTCCTAGGCACCCTTCCACTGTGCTGAAGACAGAATAGTGGACTACATAAACTCTTGGTCTGGACCAGTATCGTTGTTCATGTGTTCTAGTAAGAAATATTTTTACTGTGATCTTTTTTTATTTTCTTTTTGTGCCCAAGACACTTGTGTGCTGCTAACATGACTGTCACTGAAGAATCTGAATTTCTTCAAGGTATGTAGTCTTGACGAGATTATACAGGAGATGGGCATTTCTGTGACCCTGTTTTACAAATTCTGAACTGCAGTAAAGAACAGTTAGTTAGTTACATTGCCTTTGGGAAAAGCAGGAATTGAACACAGCTTGCTTGTCCTAATAAGTCCCCCAAGCACTTCTGCCTTTTTAGTTTGTTGACACGTGTTATTTTTAGTGAGTGTGCTACACATTTGCACAAAATGTCCATGTAATGCTTTGAGGAGACTTGATTGCGATGAGACTCTGTTTTGGTGTTAAGGGCACTTATGTAGCAAAAAAACTAATGATTTTATACTCTTGTTTTGAGTTCCACATCTGCAGATGGCTGTCACACAGAGGAGATTGTTCAAAGGAAAATGAACAGTTAGCTGGTACATATACATGGCATGTCCCTCTCATCTCTAACCTCCTTCATTTCTGGGATTAGGCTTGCTGATATTCAGAAAAATTAAAATACACTGCTAATAAATAAAGTTGACTGTGATTTGTAACTGCTTTGTCAGAAAGGAGTGAAAGTTCATTCAAATGAAAAAGGGAACTGTAGTCAAATAGCCAAATGATTTATTGGTACCAGTAAGCACTATACTGTATATCAACATTTGATTCTAGAACAACAATAATTGCTAAGAGATTTAACCGAAAAGAAAGATGGACTGGAACTGGAATATTAGCGCCCTCCATGATCTGAAGCAGTTCTCAAAATGCACTTTTTTCAAGTAACATTTAAGAATTAAATTAGGTAGATCAATTTAGGAGGATGGTGCTTATGATTCCGCAGCTTGTTACAGATCACAAAGTTAAAGCTTCCATTTGTCTTAAGACACATCTTTCAAAAATTAAAGTGACTAGGAGTAAGAATATAAGGAGTGTTTATTTTGAGATGTGTTTGATGTACCTCTGCATAGGATGAAAACAAAGAAATTAGAAGAACAGATTTTCTTGCTTGTGCCAGTAGATATCTATACTGACACCTAATTTCCACCACTGTCCGTCTCTAAAGGCACTCTACACAGTTAGCTCAGTTGTAGATGTTTACACAGTATTTAAGCTGAATTCAGTAATGTTTCAGCACAGAGAGGAAGAGCAGAATGTTTACTGCATCATGATGAGTTTTAAGTCTTAGTGTCATGTTGGTGTAAGTATTCATCTTTTTTGTTGTTCATTTGTTTGTTGTTTTATTTGCAGATGAATAGATGTCTACAAAGAAGATAGTAGTGCATTCATTTTCTCTTAAGACCTCAGATGTTGAACTGGTGTCTCAAGTAAAAATCTCGCAGCATTCATATAAAAAAAAAAAGCCAAACCAAATGTAACATGTACTTCACACAGTTGTGTTGTAGCTATGGGCTTAAGGATAGTAAACTGAGTAGTGTGGTTTGAAAAAATAAATATGGTTTTGGATATGTAAACATTCCTTCAGCTAGTTAATAGAAATCTGTATTTTTATATATATTTACTGAGCTTAGAGGAAAGACTTCAATTCACTTTAAACAGTGATGATAAAATAACTAATTTAACAGAGTACTCCCACTGCAATACTCTGGAAGCAGGGACTCTATGGGATGGCCACTGTAATATACCCATGGTTTCAGTTCATTAAGTAGGTCACATTCTGGATCTAATATTCACAATAATTTATCAGTACCAATGTTGTGAGAATCATCATTCATTAAAACAATGCTGAGTGCTCTGTCAATCCTCCAGCCCCAAAACAGTCTTTGTTCACAAAACAAGGAATTAGATTTCCAGACCACTGTCATGTCATAGCCACCATCTTGGCTGCTCACACAATCCTGTTGACTCGTTTATTCCTTTGGAAATGCGCTGTTTTCCATTACAGCTAAGCTAGATGTAAGTGCTAATAGTGGATAATAAAGCATGAAACAATCACAGTGGAAAAGAAAATTTCTTCCAGCATTTGCTGAACGGATTCTAGTCAGTTATCCTTAAACTGCTGTGTCTTCTTGTAAAGTTTAAGGTGTGAAGAATTGCTGCTTCATATGAAATTTTCTCTAAAGACTCAGGAGAGCAATGATTATCATTAAAAAATATATCTGTTGAGATAGAAAAATCTGTTTGATGTCTCAATTGCAATAAGGAATTGCCAGAAGCAATTCCCAAGAGGCAGACATGATTTTTCTTTTATTTTTTTTTACCTTTATTTTTTTGCATGAATTAGTCACTTTTCCCTCTTGTTTCTAGATACAATGAGTATTTATTATATCTTTGCACTGCGGTAAGTATTCAGGAACTCTAACATTATGTGTAATGTAAGAGTACAAATGGAAAAAGCAACTGTACTATGTGCAGATAGTACAGTTATAGCTGTACTATGGAGTATAACTCCATAAATACTAATTTTATGAGATATTAAGATGATTCTATTATATTTGCAATGTAAGCTGAATGTAATAAGGTATAGTAATAATCCCATTCTGACGTAATATTCTTGCAGGAAATTTGGGGGAAAACATTTAAATTAAACATTTTTTAAAAATTACAAGAGCATTTCTGAGAATTAGGTGCAAAACAAGTATTTAGAAATTATCTTCCTACTCAGGTCATGACCATATGTATTGTTGTGCTAAATGGGGAAAAAATTAAGCAAAGGTTTTGAACCTGTGTTGAGTGGATGTTGAAACAGTAGGGCAATATCAAGGAGGTAGAAAATAGGAGGGTTTCAATTTGCTTCTTGTTAAAAATCACTTTCTTGTTAAAAAACACTTATGTTTGGACTGAGTGTTTTCTTGGGGATTTTCTTGTTTGTAGAGAAGTGCTTAGGCTCCATTATATTCTTTCTCTAGTGATGCTGATGGAATATCCAGTTAACAGGAAGTCAAGGCTGTCTATCTGGCATCAAAAACCGAGAGGCCCAAGAGAAAAATGCTTAGTGTTATATAAAATATCAAAACTGCACAACAAAATGCTTCATTTTCAGTTTTAGGGAAACTGAACCTTAAAAAAAAAAAAAAAAAAAAAAAATACCGTGACTAATTCTGACAACAGTTACAGCTTTATACTGGTTTTATACTTGTATACTGGTTTTACTGAATTATACTTGATATACTTGATTTATGCTGAAAGGGCTACTACACGGTTGTCTTAGTTTCTGTTTGGAAGAGATCAGGGTTCACTTAAAATAACCCCCAAATTTACAGTTACAGATAACTATAAAGCCATAATATACAAATTAATTTTCAATAAAAGTGTGCTTTACTTTGCCCACACAAGTCCTGTATTCGTAATGTCACTGAACTTTTCCTAGCATGAAAAAGCCAAGTTGCCTGCAGTAGAAATTGCTTCAGCAGTTTGTAAGAAATGGATTTAAATTCTTACAGTGAATTAATTCTTAGAAATTCTTAAAAGCAGCTTGAAGTAGGGAGTACTGCAGTGTGTCGGATGCTGAACTGCTGGCTGTGGTGGGTGAGGAGCCCTATGAAGATGGGTTCAGGTGAGGCTGTCAGGCCCCTGGCAGCTCTGCCCTGCTTCACTGTCCTAAAGCCTCCTTTTAAGAATGCCTCATTGCTGCTCAAAAACTGAGCTTTCTAGGGCTGAGATTAAGTATACCTTGTTATAGTTATTTCATTTAACACGTGATGTTCTGGCCCTGGTAAGGGTGTTCTAGAGATGTATTTGTGTTTTGTTTTATTGCATTAAAATTATATTGAAGCCATTCAGGCTTGTGGGGTAAGCACTAAAAGACAGCATAAAGTCACATAAATATATCTTTCATATAAGTTCAAGTCATATAGAGTTGTTTTTGTGTTCCTAGTATGCTCATCCTGTGCATCAGATGGTTGGAAACAGCTCTTCAGTACATTCCTGGCCAGCTACCGTCCTGGCAGCAATTTTGTGTGAAGGAAAAAATGTCTATCATCCCAATTCCAAATGGAAATTAAAGCTCTTGTGAGCTGCAGTATCTCTAGCATAAAGATGTTGTCCCTGCCACAGTTTTACTTTTAAAGAATGAAGCAAAAAGTGCTTTGTTTTCAGCAAAGTGGGATTAAAAAAGACTTTTTCTCTATGAAATACACACAAAAAAATGTTAATTTTTGTTTTGATTAAAAAAATGGTTTACAGAAAGATTACAAAACTAAAATCTATGGACTGGCTGAACAGTGTATTGCTTTATTCAAACTGCAGAGACCATATTCATTTTTCTTTGAGAGCTCTTTGGAGCAGGATCCTGTTCTTCCTTGGTGTTCTCTTTTCAGTGTGGGGTGAGTTAGAAAGAGAAGAGAAGATGGCAGTGAGTGCTGAAGAAAAAAATCTTCCTTCACATCTCAAATCAATAACCTTAATCCTCTATATTTGTCTTAGCTTATGAGTGCACAATAAAATCTTTATAGAAAATGTCTTGAATAAAGTCATTCCTGCTGTTTTGCCAATTTCCTTCAAGGGGTAGGATTCCTGCACTGATGCTCAATATTATTTGAAGCAATTTTCTAGAAAATATTTCATTAAAAATATGCTTTCCAGTTTCCTATATTTATGAAAAGAGTTGTTTGAATCAGACCATCCTGATAGAATTAATAGCATACTTACAATTATGATAAGCCCCATAACCTTTCTCCTATTCTTTGGAACTAGCACTTTGTTTTCCCCCCTCAAGTGTAGGCATATTTTGAAGTGTCTTCACTGATAATAAAATTAGTAGCACCATCAAAATTGTACTTACCTTTAGACAAAATATTTCTCCAAACTAAAGTGATATTAATGGCACACTGTATTCCTTCTGGTGTTTAAATTCTTTCTGATGCACTCACTCTCTAATATTGGAATAAGAGGCATTGCTACTGTTTTGTGCGCAGTTGGATCACAGTTTGAGGATAGGCCTTGTAACATTTTTCTTCTTTTTCTGATTTGCAGTATTTCAAAAAAGTAGTGAGAGCCATATACCAAAACCAAGATGTTATTCATCCAGTTCCAGTTTGAAAGCTAAATAATGGTCGTAAAAGGAGGAACAAAATCAGACAGCATTATAATTTGAATTATTTATCAGTTTTGAAGGTTCTGCTTAAAATGTATCTTTCCCGATGCCATATTTTTATAGCTTTCATTAAATGATACATTCTTGTTAGAGAATTTATTGCAGATATATATATACATATATAAAATACACATTTGTATATAGTGAAAAATATTGTTAGCATTCTTTGAAATTACAAAAAAAAAAAAAAAGAGATCCTGGCGTGCATCAGGAAGAGCGTTGCCAGCAGGTCGAGGGAGGGGATCCTGCCCCTCTGCTCAGCTCTGGGGAGGCCACACCTGGAGCATTGGGTGCAGTTCTGGGCTCTCTAGTTCAAGAAGGACATGGAGCTTATAGAGAGGGTCCAGCGGAGAGCCATGAAGGTGATTAAGGGACTGGTGCATTTGTCATAAAAGGAAAGACTAAGCGAGGTGGACCTGTTTAGTCTGCAGAAAAAAAAAAGAAGGCTGAGAGGAGGTTTGACCAACATGTTCAAATACCTGAGGGGAGATTGTAGGGAGGATGGGACCAGGCTCTTCTCTGTGGTGGTCAGTGATGGGACAATGGGTAATGGGTGCGAGCTAAAACACAGGAAGTTCCATCTCCCTATGAGGAAGAACTTTCCTGTGAGGGTGACAGAGCCCTGGGACAGGCTGCCCGGAGAGGCTGTGGAGGCTCCTTCTCTGGAGATCTTCAAACCCGCCTGGATGCCACCCTGTGCCCCGTGCTCTGAGTGTCCCTGCTGGAGCAGGGGGGCTGGACTGGATGATCTCTAGAGATCCCTTCCAACCGCAACCATTCTGTGATTCTGTGAAATGGATCTTGTAGTACACCAAATCTTTGAGTATAGTCAGTAGTGAAAAAAGTGGTTACTGTGCGTCAGAAACTAATAGCGCAAGATGAGCTTTGCAAATCTTAGTAACTGTGGCATATATTCCCTCTTCTGCTAACTAATCTCCATATAAAATTAATGTCTAGTTTGAGAGATAAGAGTTATTCTTATGCTTAAAAATATGCCCTAGCGACAGCTTTAATCAAAGTCTCTTGACCACAGAGGAGAAATCTTAGGGGTACTAAGTAAGAGAATATTTTTATCTTGCTGCCTTTGTGTTTAAAAGCTGTCTCCTTTACTTCACGTATTTTTTTCTAGGGTAATTAGTATTAAAAATGAGGAAATGGAGATACTGGAGAAAATGATGTCCAAACTTACCAGATATCCCTTCTTCAGCTGTAGAACATAATGAATACCGGAGAAGGAAAATAATGTCAAAGTAAGTATCAGAATGATAATTTTGCTGATACAGCCTCTCATCTGTGATTTCTTAAAACAGTTTTTATAAATTAGTAGTTCTGGAATGATTTCCTTTCACTTGTAGTTTTGTCATCCAAAATGTCTTGTACAAATGAACTATAGTTTAATTAACAAAATAAGGAGAAAAAGTTACTTAGTTTATTAAAATAACATGAGAGTATTTTTGTATTTTTCAAAGAAAGCTTTTATTTTCATACTCCACACATTTCAGTATACATTTGATAGCTATATTCATAATGAGAAAAATAAACTTCAAGAAATGGTATATTCAACTAATAAAATGGATTATATATTATTTTTACAACCATGAAGCAAATTACAGATGTTTTCCCTGGGAACTGAAATCTCATTCAAAAGATATCTCAGTTCTTCCATTTGAAAGAGACGATTTTTAGTGCTGTTTATAGCAAAGAGTCTCTCTAGAATCCTTTGTTTATTTTATGCCAGTGACCGTATTTGCAAGCAACTTATAGTCTAAGACTGCAAAAATACTCATAATTAATTTAAGGCAATAATTTTATATTTGTTCAATCTATTAAAGTAGCAGCCATGCCAAATAATATGACAGCAGTATTACTCAACATCATTGCAAGCAATGACATATGGTGGAACATAAGGACAAGCAAGCATATAAGAAGCATTTTATCAAAACCAGGGCACTGTCTAGGGTTGAACGAGCCCTTTTTTAACACAGCTCCACTTAAACAACAGCATATTAACCTGAGTATTTCAGTTAGATTTATTCTTAAATGAACAAATGTATTTTTCCCTTAAATGAACAAATTAAACTTTCCCTCCTAAGGGAAGGAAAATAGTTGACAAATTGTGAAATGTGATTGCAAAGGCTTCATTGACCTCAGCTAACATGGTGACAGAAATAAATTAAATTGTACAGCTGTACATGATCAACTTTTTGCAGGAGAGAGAGGAAAGGGGAGGTAAAGTACATTGCATTTTTACAGTTTCTTAGTACATCTTCTATTCCATAAATAAACCATCGTGGATTTATGCTACCCTAGAGCAAAGATTAGTCTTCTACTGAGCATCTAACATTGTCCTTGCCATACTTTTCATGGCAAAAGGAGGAAAAAATCTCAATATTAGATAATATGTTTTCCAGTTTGTTCAGAAAAGGGGAAAAGGTTTTAGAGTTGCTTCCATTTTCAGTTTGAAAGTAATAGGAATTAAACCTGTTATTTGAAACTTTTTATTTACAAATGAAGAAAACATGTATATGCTTAAAGAACTATTGTAGTCTGAGAAGATAACTAAGTTTCTAATAGGCCTTTTCAGAAAACACCTTGATTTACTTCAATAAATTTATTATAAAAATTCTGGAAAACTCTTTGCTGTTAGAGGAAGGCTATAATAAAGTATATTATTTAGTTCTTGGCAAGCACCTTAGGCTTTTAACTGAGAATATTAACTCTTTTTTAATCTGTTTCTATCCTAAAGGTGTAGAGAGAGAGATGAGGTTCGAGGGATGTGGTTTGTACGAGTCTCCTACCTTCCGGGGGCCCCTTCTCTGGGAGCTACCAGCGATTCACCCGGTCAGTATCATTGTTCCTCCTGTAGAGGTTTGCAAAGATTTCTCTTGCTTCTGGTCTCCAGCTTTTTCCTAGACATCCTCCCCTTCCTAAGTATAGAAATTTAAGGCTGCTGAACAAGAAATGGTCCTCATCTCGCTATATTAAGGGTGTAAATATAATGTGTTTTGCGTGCCGGCTCATGTTCAAGTTTGCAGCTGTTCATACTGTGGTTGTGCAGACCCAAACTCAAGCATGTGCCTGAGGGTTAGGTCTGTGAGTGCCCTTGTTTCCACCTGGGTCAGAAACCTCCTGATATTCCCAGCTGGTTCTCTGCACTGCTGCGAGACAAAACTTGTCCTATCCTAGCCCCATCGCCATCCCAGTTTCTTGGTATCTCACCTCCATGTCTAAACCAAAATAAAGGACCTGATCTTGTGCTCGCCATAGGACTTCTCAAGCAGGAGAAGCACTTGGTGCCTCTGGTGAGTGAAGGGTTTCCAGAGTGTCATCAGGCCCAATCATTAGATGTCTTCCCAGCTTCCCCCTCATCCCTTGTCCTTCCTTCCTTCTTGAGTGATGTAACCACTTTTAATGATGAAAGAGCAGATCATACTCCACTCCTTTGAGACATCAGTTTTACAGCCTAACTTCACACAGTCAAATGGCAGGAATAGCCATACTGCAAACTTTTCCCCCACAACATTTTTCAAAGAGGACAATATAGCGACTTTGCTGCTGTTTTGTGCCTCCTAAGCGTGTCCTCTACACTCTATTAGTGTAGATAACAAGAAAATCATGATAAATATATCAGCAAAGCATTTTTAGTGCGGTGTAACTTTTTTACTGACTAAAGATGATTTGAGCTCGTACTGCAGTCTTTTTCTTGCTCCTTATCAAATAAAGATCGTATGATTTGAAAAGTGGAGAGTGCCTTCAGAGGGTTCCAGCCCAGCAATGAAGTAATACAGCATTAGTATCTAAATCCCCATGGTAACACAAGTCAAACCAACATGTTATGCACGAGTTGGTAGATCCTTCGTATGTTTGTGTGCACTTATTCCTTGAGGAATTATGCTATAAATAACAGAAAGTACCACACATCAGGGTAATAAAAATAATAATTCAGAGATGCATTCATAAGTATTAGGGCTGGGGGGCCCCATTAAGATTAAGCAGTTTGGTCTTCTGCAGAACACAGCTTTTCCTTGTATTAATCTCTACTGAAAACAGGGTCAGCTTTTTATTTAGCAAATTAGCTATAGAATTGAGGATTTATTAAAAGGAAGAACTTTGCCTGTGAAAAACAGTGTTATCACCTTGTAGGTAAGAGAAGTGAGGTAAAATGATTTGCCCAAAGTGCTGGCAATTTAATTTCGATATAAAAGATTTTTTGAGGCTTGTTTAAACTCCTCAGGCATTCTTAGCTTTCTTCACAGTATTAATTATATAATAATATAAATGCAAGATTTTTTTTTGTATTTCTATTATCTCTTACTTAAAAGGAACATATAATCCAAATAGTATGAAGAATTCCTTTCCTAGGTAAGCGTGCATCTGAAAGAAAGATGCATTAGCCTAAATTAGTCGTAGGTTTGCTATATATTTAATATGAGTATGAAGATGTTGGATAGTTGATTTTCTTCACTGCCTGAGTGGGATGTTTATACTGTCAACTGTGTGTTGTTGCGGTGCAACCTGGGTGAGACCCGTCACTGGGTCAATAAAAAAAAAAAAGAAAAAAGAAAAAATGCAATTTTGATGCAAAAAGAAATGGTGGGAGACCAACCCCAGCGGGTTGGATAGTAGATAGTAATGCCCCTTCCCAGGGCAAAGGCAGCAAGAGTTACAACAACCAATCAAACAACAGCTTCCCTGTTGGGGTGCTCAGTACTTTTGTTTTCTCATTGTATTTCTGGCATTGTCCAGTAGAGCACTTGTACAGTGTAATTCTTTATCAGAAATTTAACAGAATATTCTGTATTAATCAGCTTTGATTTGCCCTTAAAATACTGTGTTTTAAATAATATTTTTGCATCTTGAAGGAATTATTACATTTGCTGTAGATTACAAATTAGATCATAGGCTCTCTTAGTTTAGAATTATATCTTACATTTTCAGGTCTCATGATGGAGTATATTGAGTTGAAGAAAACAACTACAAAGATATTTTTCTTGATTTTTATTTTTATTTTTTTGAACGGATTAGTCTTTCAAAGCCTGTCTTCTGAACACATGTGATATTAGTTTCATGGAAGGGGTCCCTCTCTCTTTATTTTCTTTTTTTTTAACGATAGAACAGAAATTAGAAAGGCCTCATTGGTCTTTGTAATTCAGCTGTGTTATATTAACTCGCAAAGCTTAAGTAGTGATCAGTAATTCTGGCTTGTTAAAAGACTGTAATGTATTATGGATAGAGGATGCAGATACATATATGTAGAGGATATCAGTAATTATATAACATTTTTGGATCCAGACTATTTGGAAATAATCTTCTTGCTATGCGTGACCATAATTAATTTTGTATATTCAGGCATTTTTGTCATGACTGCATTTCTGTACGGGTTTCAGATAATTATGATATCACCAGCTTTAGGTATCTACAAAATATTTTCAAGCCTATCCAATATCTTCCTGGAGGTTTTGGTTGAGTTTTAAATGGCTTTCACAGACTCAGTACAGTCCCTGTAATGTGAATTCTGATTATACTGTAAAAAAGTTGCTATATGGGGCAGTGCAGTACTGTGATACTCAGACACTACTATTCTCTTTCCAGATTTTCTTATAATCTTGTTTTGTATATAAAATAAAAAATGCTATAGTAATTAATTTTTCCAAAAATAGAAGGAAGTATATTCTTTAATACAGACTATTGCTATTGGCAAACTTTTCTTCCACAGCATTTAATACTTGAGGAAAATAATTGCATGTAAATAGATGTGCTAACAATAGCTGATTAAAAAGCATTAATTTTACATCACCAAATAATCATCATTCATTTAACTCCAGTACACCATAAAATGGCTAATTCTTCTTCAGCCAGTTCACATTTAAATTACTAAAGGAGATGAATGTAGTTTAGAAGATCTCATTAAGTGTGCAAAGATGTATTCTGCTTTTCTTGAGCATGAAGTTTATTCCTTTAATCAATTAAAATGTAGTAAACACTACGGGAAAGACACACAATGCTGAAATGCCACAGGCAAACACAAATTATGAAGTACAAAGCGATGCACCCCATAGTAACAGTAATTCTCTCAGTTTGCATGTAGCTCCTTTATTCACTTGAGGCTACATTTTAATCCCTGATGCCTACACTGGTATTAAATCCTGAGCAGAACAAGTGATATATCTGTAGCTTTAATTTACAGCTGCTGTATTTTAGGCCGTATATAAATTAGATGGTGTTCCTTATTTACTAGCTTGTCAGGGGCAGGTTTTTATGCAATCAGATAATCTGGTTTTTGTTTTATTTTAGGAGTTCATGATAATTTGCTATCATCAGGCTCGAAATCCTTACAGAGAATTTTAAACAGCACTTTGTCTCTCGCTTGACACTTGCTCCAGCAACTCCCTGCTACACTCATCATCATTAATTACCTTCCTGTTCCACCTTTCATTCTTCCAGCGCCCAGCTTGCTGCTGAAGCGGGGAGGTAACTGGCCTAATGAGTCGTTCCAAGTGGCTCTTGGCCGTCTCCTCTGGTAATCACGCAGGGCCCCTCTCCAGCCCCTGCCATTAGCTCATGACGTCCCTGCTCTCGACTCCCCATACTGCCTATAGCGCTGGGTGCTGCAAATAGTACCCAAATGTTTGATAGGAACCTGCACTTGTTTTTCCGCTGGTCTTTCAGGAGCTAGGCAGAGTATATAGCATTATTCATAGTTTATCATTATATATTAATATAATCTCTAGATGTAGAAATTCAAAAAAGAGATGGAAGTCTGTATTCAAAGCAGTATATAAGGGGTGTTATGTAAACTATGCTTTTTTTTTATCCTGCGTATCAACTCAATGCTAATTACAGCATGGGCTGAGCATTCTCTTATTTATTTTTAAGTGTAATTCATTATGTCTGTTGAATGACATCTCCCACACTGAAAAAAGAATTTGGGCATATCTACTTGGCAAACAGAAATTACAAGTGTACTGTGAACCTTGAGTAGGATTAGGTAAATTAAACTTTATATGAAATAAAAATTTAAAATTAAATGAAGACAGTATCAATTTGAAAATACCTCTATAAGCATTCCAACAGCACACAGATTTTAGTAACTTTTGAAATTTATCAAATGAGCACAGTTTTCTAAAATCCTTGTACATTAAAATATTTTACTTCTAGTAAAATAATTCTAAAAAACAATTGGGCAATGAAAGTAAAGGCAAAGTCTTAAAAGAATTCTAATGATTAAAATAAATACAAATCCTGGGTGCATAGTTCTCCACTGCTTTATTTTTAAAATACAATCAGAATATTTGATTACTTTAGTCTGTTCAGCAGCTTATCTTCTAAACAGCTCTCATCTGTTTTTCTAGATGATGTAGATGTTGCTCAAAAAAAAAAAAGTTTTAATTCATTATTGTATCAAAATAAAACATTTATCATTTTGTTCAATTACTTTGCTGTAGCCACACATAAAACAGCAATAGAGTTAGAATAAATTGAATCTCACAACAGATTTGTATGAATTCCCTTCTTCTGATTCACCCATATTTCTGAATGTGTTTGGATATTGTGTTACTACAAAAAGTTGTAGAAGGCACTAAAAAGAGTAACATATAGAAGAGAATCTGATGCAACATGGAAAACTAATAAACAAAATGAAAAGCAGTTTCTTATAATAAAGGAAGCAGTTTTACTATTAACAGTTTTGAAAACATGTAAGTTTATCGAACTGGGAAAAAAATTCACCCCAAGTCTCATTAAGAATTTTTCTTTTGTCTGGGTAACATCTGTGATTATCAAAATGAAATTCAACAGTCATTATTGTAGTCCCTGTTGTTAGGAAAAAAAATTACTTTCTGCATCTTAGTATGGCAGTTAAAAATCCCTGTGGGGAATTTAATTTGGATCTTTTATAGCAGCAGCATAAACTAATATATTCCAAGAAAGTTAAATCGTCTGTGTCAGTTCCAAAAGTACGCTAGATAAATCCCAGAGTGTCACTTCCAAAAAAGCCAGACGCCACGGGTTGCAAAGCTACTATAAGAGCCACGCATTAATTGATCTGCAAGGATTTGAAGATTGGTTCCATACGTTACTCATTCACACCCATACACGCACATGAACAAAGCATCTTCTCGACTCCTGCCGTCTGGGCTCCGGTTTGCTTTTTGGCCTCAGATTCTCTTTCCTGTTGCTCACAAGCGGTGCTGATGCTCAGGCAGGTGTTTGGGTGGATGTGCACTAACGAATACAGTGAATATCTCATCTCTTTCTACAAGAAAGCTGTATGTAACATTCCGTGTAATTCTTTTTCTGCTTTGTAGATTCTGTTTGCAGAATTTCCTAAGTATTTTACTTGCATTTATACTGTATGATGCAGTTTGTGAACTTCCAGCAACAATTGTGTACCTGTTTTGTTCTGCTCAAAGGTCCATGTCCAGCATCTCCCATGTGTCCACTGGAGTTGAAGGATAATCTGAAGCCAATGTTCTGGTTAAAAAGGAGGTAGGAGATAAAGCATTCTGGAATGACTGGACTGCTGGCTACAGCAGGACAAGGAAAATGAAATGTAGGAATCCAGCAGTGGATTGTTTCACCTACTCTCTTTGCTGCAGGACCTTCTTTTCAATGTTCAATGTGTACTAATGTTTTATAGGAAGGAAAATACAAGTTTGAAGGTTTCAAACCATTTTTAAAGATTATTCAATTAAATTTTGCTTACTAGCTGTATCTTGAAAATTATTTTTATTCTCTCTATATATGTATGTATAGAATTGTGTTAATCTACAGAGAGAAATTTAGGGTATCTCATTATGTACATAAATTTTTTGAAACCTACACTTAAAAGATTTTTTTTCTAACAGTGAACCAGAATATCGGTTTTAAAAAGAAGCTTAGGGAATAAAAGAAATGTGGTTATTTGTAAGAACTTTTCATTGAGCAGAATACACGGAAAGATTGTGTGTCCCCAGGTCCTCCAAACACAACAATTTGTATTGCTTTAGTAAAAGAGAACATTTATTGGTAAATAAAAAGTGGTGCAGTGCATTTTTCAGAATTCTTTATGGTATGTTACAATTATAGCAATAGAAGCATGAATGTCCAAAGAAGAAATGAGAAATGATCACTTGATATTCGCTTTTGGAATACAACTCCATGGATCTGGGAATTATCTCACTGTGTTTGAGAAGGTTAGTTTAAGGCCTCATTATCTGCTAAAATACTGAGGTTACAGTAGCTCTTCAGAGTTTTGAAAATACACTTCACTGTAACCTAAATAAATAAACAGAATGGAAAAAGGAAAAAGCAATTTATAACAAAATGACCTCTTCAATTATTTACTAGCAAAATTTAGCAGAGAAATGTCCCAAAGGCATTACAGCAAATGAACCATAGTATGAATCAAAAAGGCAAAAGTTATAACTTGAGACCTATATTTTCTAAGTTTAATTTAATACAAGTACATTGCTGAAGCAGCATATGACTTACTGCATTATTGCTGCTAGAAACATGTAGTGATTTGCAGATAGAAATTGAATGATAGGCTTGACTATATCTCATCTAAAACCATTATTCCCTTACAGTTTCCTTTTCTTTTACTGAACAAAATCAGTTGTCACTTTTTAAAATTTCAGTCCCTCCAGAGTGCCTGTGCAGTTCTCAATTTAGTCCATTCTCCAGCTGTTTCATAAAGCCCTGCGTGGGCTTTAGAAGCATTTAACTGCTGTTTCTTTGCAGAGGTTTTCATCATCATGCAATGAATTAAGGAAATAAAATTTGAAACAATTAGAAGAAATGGAAGTCTGCAGAGTGAGCAGTGAGCAGCTTGGGTGCTGCATTTAACTACTGCTGCATTGGGATAGATTGTGCTCCTCTGTTAATCAGATCTATAACTTCTGAGTCTTATTTAAAAGTTCTGTGTGTCCAACCTTTCCCTATTTGAACTTAATACTCTCATGAATTTCTGAGGTGTGATGCCCAAACTAACAATGTGGATACAAAAAAGGACAGTGACATAATAATTTTTTCATTTTTTTAAGTAGAAAAGAGTTCATCCTGCTTTGAAATGTGCTATGCCTAAAACTCAGCCTAATTCTTAAGGTATTATGATTAAAATCTTTGGGTCTGTTTTTGGTACCTTTGCTGATATACTGCAAAATATCAAATAATTGTCTAGAAAAAGAAAGGAAATGGTAAAATGGCTCTATGAAATTCTTTATTTAAAAATAAAACAAACCTAAAATCACCTTCTGAAAACAGATTAAGTTGTCTAAGTATTCACAAAATTTCTACTTTAAAGCTAGGTTCTGCTCATTAGAATGGTGCTACTCATGGTAAGCTGAATTGTTCATTAGACCCTAGTACTTAAGAAAAACATCTAGTTGTGTACTTTATGCACATTATGTACATTAGTTGTCTGGATCCGAAAAGGGCTACCTGTATTTGTGGAGCCGCTGGTGTGTGCGGGTGTCACAGAAACCGTGACATATCTGCCCAGCTCAGCTGCACGGGGTGGAGTGTAGCTCTGTGTGCCGGCCACGGATGTACCATAAAGAAGCATGGTACATGCATGGTACAATTTTCAGATGTGATAACTTGGCTTTCTAAACTGTATAAAAAAAAAAAAAAAAAAAAAAAGGAACAATACTATGGATGTTGTAACCTCCTTCATAATCTGAAGAAGGAACTTTAAAAGGAACTACTTTCTCTTTACTGGATAGGTAGAAAATGGGGTGAATTGATTGCTGTCTACTTAAGCCAGAAACCTAGATACAGTTTGAGGCACCCCTGGAACATAAAAGGTAATTCTGTGCGCTTTTCAAGAAACAAAAATGGTTTTTGATGCTCCCTGCAGTGGTGAATAGTTATACCTGAATACTTAAGTTATTCAAATGTACCAGATTATACTTAACAGAATGTAAGTGATGAAGTGAAAAGTAGTAACAGTAATGATTTCCATCAATTTGTTTCTATCAGAACTAGGTGAAAATAAGTAAGGAAAATGCCTGGTAAAGGGGTTTGCTTGTTTGTTTGTTTTTTCCTTTCATGCATTTTCTGAAACATTTTTGCATTCCTTGCCCACCTAAATGCTCAACTGAAACCAGTAGAATTTCTAGGAGAACAGTATACCTGAATCCCGTAATTTAACCAAAATGTAGAAATATGTGCATTTACTGAACTAAGATCATCTATGAGCTATAAACCCATGTGTTGTGGAAAAAATAGTGGTTTATGCAGTCAGAGCAGAAATAGAATGTCTTCACAACAGAAAGAAAATTTGAAATGTAATTGTGCTAAATTGAACCTAAATCAGCATTATCAACTAAATGGAAAACCGAAATATGTTATTAGAAGCATTTTACAGTTCACAATTTTGTTCTGGCTATTGAGAATGACAGATGCAATTAAAAATTAAATGGACAGTCCTGCAGACCTGATCCCGTTCTCCTATATCTGTTACAACATGTAAATGATGAACCAGGCTGCAGCTTGTGGAGAACCATTATGGAATGTTCCTCACAGACTGGTGATGGGAAGGTGACAGGAATGGGGGGTATTCTGGTCTTGGAGTCAGTCTTTTACCAGCTGTGATTGCACCGAGTCAGTTACGAAATGGGCACTGCAAATCGTGGTTGTGTGGTGGGAATGTGATGCTTACTGCACTTACATACAGTAGATGAAATCTTTGTCATTGCCCTCAAGGGGATCAAAAAGTTTACCAAGTCTGGGAGGTCAGCCTGCAGGCTGTTCACATTTATGTCTGTAGATTAATGACAGTAATTTTCACTACTGGGTAGAGTGGAACGTCCACATTTAGTTTGAGTTTCAATTGAAGATAATATTGCTATAAGCAGACTTAAAGTGTTGGATGCTGCTCACAGAAGTTGGCGGAGACATAAACAATATATTTAATCAGAATAATTAATGTGTTTAACCTGCCTTTGAGGATGAGCTAGATGTACATAGCTCCTGGGAGAAACAAAGCAAAACCAACCAACCAAAAGCAGGTGTGGGTGAACCTCTGTATAGCTATTTCTTTCCCTTTAAAACACAGTAAGCAGCACACATGAGCTGAATGATGCCAAGCTGGGTCCTTCTGAGGCTGTGTCAACACTTGTTCTAGGTGTGTGAACCCTTCTGAGGTATTTCAGAGGCTGAAAGAATAAAAGGTACTTCTCTCTCCGTGCCTGGTTTTAATCTGTTCTTTTGGTTTTAGTTTCAAAGCTCTTGTGGTAGTCTGTATTTGAAGCGTACCTTCAATCCTTTACAACCTTTATGTCTGCACATTTTTGCAAGCTTCTGTATTAATATTAAAAAGCCCTGAGGCTAACTTACCCACCCATGGAGTTTCCAATGTTACTAATGGTAATTTACACTTAAAAGTCAAGATAAAGCTTGATACCTTTGCAAATAAGTGTAAAACAATACAAAAAAAAAAAAAAAAGCAAAACTCAATTTTTTTTTTTTGCTTAGATAGTTTACAGCCTGGATAAGATCACAGAAGTAAGTGTGGGAAGCTACTGCTTGCAATCTTAGGGTACTTGGAAAGAAAAAGACTTTCGTATCCCCTTCATCTAATTATTAATTCCATATAAAAGTCTACAAACTGCTTTCCTTGGTCAGTCAGTGTTTGTCATTTACGTACCTAGAACATTCTGCGTAGATTGCAAAGCAAGTTCATTAACTATACCAGATTTCTAGTGTATAATAAGGAATCAGTAGTAATCTCTGACCTGTTAGTTCACTCATACTGACCTATATTCAGGCCTCAGGAGTGAGTCAGCATTGCCATGCATTTCCTGTCTTTTGAACAGTTAAAATATCTTTGCTTATGCTCATACCACTGCCTGGCAAATTACCTGTAGAAAAAGTATAATTTGCCCCCAAATAGCTATAAAAGCATGCTGAACATCTGGTCAACTTGTTAGTAGAAAACAGCATAAAATATATATATATATATATAGAGAGAGAGAGAGAGAGAGAGAGATGGTAAGGTTAAAAAGTAACCTAAAGGATTTTTAGAATATTTTATAATAATTTTATGAGGGAAAATGCTCTGCAACCTTTGCAGGACAAACCCTACTAGACTAAAATAGAGGGTTCATGTTCTTGAGAGTATTGAAAGGGAAGAGCCCCAGATGCTCAAGGCAGATGTAAATGGATTTGAAAGACTGTTCTAATACCATATGTGTTCCTGATGATGTCTGTATGCTTCCTGCTCTCATCAAAACCGATTGAACATTGCACAGTTTTAGTTTAGTTTCAAAGAAATTCTATCACAAACAAGAAGTCTAAAGAACATTATGAATATGTTTTTAAGTCTTTGTAAATAAAAGGCCACTTCATGCTGGAAAAATTAATGAGATATAAAAATTTATTTGAAATTTTTCATTCAGTAAATCACTTTTTCTCATTTTGTGTTTAAACTTGTTTGCATACACACTTTTTTCACTATGCAGTTGTTTTTCTGGTAATCTTTTTTGTGTCTGATGAAAAAATCTCAGAAAGAATCATTGACTTAATACTGACCAAACACCAGATTAACTGTACCTACATCCCTTCTGACAGATGTTTGGAGATTCTCAAGAATAAAATTATCCTTAACAGTTTAAGACTATTATTATGACTCCTGTAAGTATTCTGTTCTCTGACCTTCATACTTTTAGTCTTGCTATATTTCATTCTGCGTAAAACTTCTTTTCTTTCTGCATAAAATGCATGTTTAGACCTCAGATTACACTAGTGATCTCCTCTGAATTTTCTCAAATTAGTCTCTCTTTTTCTTCAAATGCAGTGCCCAAAGTTGGCTCCAATATATCAAATTGTTTTCTTGATGCTAAGTGGATAAAATATAATTCATATAACTGTGGGCTATACATCTCAATATTTTTCATGACTTTATTATCTCAAATTGTGATCATTTAAGGTGCCCAGAGAGTAGTATAAAATTAATTTGATATCCTTTTTTTTTTTTTTTTTTCCTACAACATTCCCTGGCCAATACCTGCCATTCTGTATTTAAGCTCATTAATCCTTGGTAAGTACAGAACCTTGCTTTTGTCTTTATAAATTGTAGTATCTTTTTTTGAACTATTTCTCCAGAATTTTAATCCTATCATCCAGAAAATTTAAAGCCTTCCCTAGCTTGTTGATTTGTTGTTTTCTGAAATTTAACGAACATACTCCTGCAGTTTCTTGAAGAAAATATTGAATATATTTGGATGCAGAAGGAACTTTCCCTAGTTGTAGATTTGTTGGGTGCAGACAGAGATACATCTTAGTAATTTATACTAAAGTGTATAATCTGAAGGTTAATTTCATGGCTCAGACTGCTTTCTAAATGTTCATGTTATGGTGATGGTAACAAGAGATGTAGTACACATGTGTGCGCACACACACACACACATCCTTCCTGTCTTTCCCTGTTTGTGTGGGACCCTGCTGGTGATAAATATAGTCTTGAGAGAAAGATGCGAGTATTCAACAGCAGCTCTGTACCCCTCAGTTTCAAAAAAGTAGCACTGAATTAGGCTAGAACTCAGCCCAGGAAGATGTCTTCAAGTTTGGTGATTAAGACGTATAGGATTTAACATCTCTCAGTGACTAGCAAGCCAACTGACATCATCAAAAAATGCATGTTTCTATTCTAAAAATAAATGTGACTGTCAGTCCTTATTCTTTGGTCACTAATTAATTTAATTTTGGGGAAACAATTCAATTATTTGAAATGTATACATATACATACCAAAAATCTATTGAGATTACTATATTTGAGCTATAGGAGTGCCATACATCTTTAACGTAATACCTGTATCTCTATAAATTTATACTCTTGAAGTGATTACCAAATTCCAAATATGAACTGCAAAAATAATTACTTAGGAAGTTTGAGTCTCCGTACTACTGATCTTCTCCAACTCCTATTTGCTCAAGAATGTTTGTGGATTTAATGCTTGATGTTTAATTAAACATTAAGTCCTTTATGATTAATTAAACTTTAATTAAGTCCTTTAATGTTTATCAGTTACAAAAGAGGATGAAGACTGAGACATTTATTTGCATCACCAAACAGGAATCTGCTACTGAGCTGAATAGAATTCATGTTAATTACTATGGAAAAGTCATCTCAGGACCAGGTTGCGTATAGGAATTTTTTTGAAGGCAGAAGGGAAAGAGGGCGCAGCTCAACTCTTTGTACAGTGCAGTCTGCAGAGCAGCCCACGTGTGTGGGCAGGGCTAGAGCTACGATCTGCACGCACTGAGGGTTGGCTGTCGCTCAGAGATTATGCTGTTCGCTCTAGGTGAACAGGGTACACCTGCCCTAGCAAGATCCCCTAAATCTCTTTATCACGTAGACTTCTGTGATAGCTCCCAAGAAAAGGTAGCTATAGTCGTACGAGACTCGCTGTGCTTGAACTTGCTTATTTGCAAATTTGCAAATTGCTAATCACGGGTAAACATGCTTTGTTAAGGTGAAAAACATTCCCATTTTGGTATCTTTGCAGAAACGGTGCAGGACAGAAACGGTGCAGGACAGAATCCATTCTCAATCTCTTTTGCTTCCATTTTTCAGGAATATAGTTCAGATAGCTTTTTGTCATATTTTTTACTCAGGCCAGTGGAAAAAAAAGCCCTCTGATTTTAATAGGGGTTATATGAAGTATTGCTGATCATTAACTTTTTTTTCTTTTCAATGAAGAATCATTTACGGCAGCCACTTGCCTTTCCAACTCCCTGAATCTTCCATTGCCCTTTTAGAAAGTTTGCAAGACAGGAATTAATGTTGTACAATAGACAATGAATTATGATTAATTTAGGGCATTCTATTTATGTTCTCTACTGAGCAGATCTGTGAGTAAAACCAAAGGAACTAGTCAATGCTTCAGTTTGCTATTAAGAACTGAGTTCATAAGCTGTGGATAAGGAGAAAGAATTGAAGAAGAAAAGAAAAAAATCTTAGTTTATTTACACAGGACTGCTAAATTAATATCTATTTCCTGTCTGGGTTGCAATAAATAAAAGCTAAAGATTGCTGCCAGTTATCTGAATGCTCAGTTTGAAGAAAAGAGAATTCTATAATTTTCCAGTTGTTTGTTACAGAGGTAGGTGCCACATCTAATTGTGCTTTTGTAGTTCTTTAATTTGCATGAAAGAAGATAACATAATTGAAAAACTCGCGAGTAAAACAAGTTCAGATTACTAGCAGAGGCAAGTTAATTTGTTATTCATTAAATGCTAATAACCTGGCACCCATGTTTTATTTGTTTCACTCTGCTTGAAATTCGAAAGGTCTTGTAACACAGCTGAGTCTATGATAAACAGAGATGTTAAATTTAGCTTATGTTTTCCCTAATGCTAGAATAAGTGAGTTTGGAAAAGTAGGTAACAAAATATAAATTTGTGGTGAAGCATGCCCAAAATGCAAACCTAAAATAATATTGGAATTATTCTCTTGTTCAGATTCCCTTGAGAACTACTGCTCAACTTCCGGACCTTTGGAGCTCAGCTGTGGAGCCGCTGCAGGTTAGGGGTTGGTGCAGTAAGGCTGACTCAGTGGTTCTGCTTTAGAATCCAGGGGCAGATCTTGTCTTGGTTATGTTTCCAGTAAGACTATATGCAAGTACATGAAATGGTCTTTTATCAATTTACATATTTCTGATAGCACTGCATAAATGGCTAATATAAAATCTATCCCCTTGTTCATAGACTTGCCAGAGACCTGCAGAAATAGTTGTTTCCAAACAACTATTTGTTCTCTTGATTTAGCCTTCTGGTATAGAAGCTTTTAGTTATCTGTTTATGTGAAAGTTTAATTAACTTTTATACTTCAGGTATACAGTGATGAGGCTCGATTATCAGCAACTGTCATTTCAATAATGTTATCAGCAAAAGAGAAAGAAAAACAAACAAGCATTTTAGATACTATCTGACTAAACTAGGTCCACCCATCTCATTAAAAAGAAATTCTGACAATTACGACTTGATTATTAGTGGTCCTGGCAAATCTGATTGCCCTGAAAAGGTCATGGTTATGAGCTCAGTATTAAAGCTATTAATTATTAACATGTTATTTTATCTTGCAGTTTTTCTCCTATTTTCCAATCTTCTCCTTGCTTTATGAATTCTCTTTTTTCCAAATATAATTTGCTTTGGTCGATGTTGCTTAGGATATATTTTTCAAAGCTGTTACAATTCTTTACAGTCCTCATAATTGATGTCCAAAACCTATTTTGATAACATGCATTTTTGGCTATTACGTGATTTTCAGCTGATTGTGCAGCTCTTCCTTGTCTTATAGGGACTCTCCAGGGAGACAGGGATTGCCATAAATCAGCCTGGTGGCAAAGTAAGAAGGTGGTTTATTCTCTCCTTAACAGTCTGATCAGATTCTCTGAAATATCTGTAAAAAAAGACTGCCAGGAAGAAGTACAGCTTAAAAAGGGTATCAGGATATCAGAAAGGATAGTAGGTTCCTGAAGGATATCTATTGGTCACTCATGCACACAAGGAGTTGACGGTAAGTGGGAAAACACCTCAAATGCACCATCAGAATGCACCATGCTTCTGTGGTCCCCACATGTGACAGTGGGATTCAGTAGGACTGTTAAATATCACAGAGTGCTGAAAAACGATGATTTTTTTATATTTGCTTATAACAATTCTGGACTTATCGAGAGATAAGAAAAAAAATGATAAATGATTTTAAAGAACTTCAGAGTTTCTTTCTGGTCAGAAAAAAATATATTTTTTAGCATGCAAATCACATCAGATGATGCCTTTCATTTACAAACTGAAAGTTCAGACTAGCCTTGTTATCTTAGTTTTATTTAGCTAATCTTGTCATATCAGTAGCATTATGTTAAATTAATCTGTGTCTTAAGGACCTTAAGGACCTCATATCTGAATTAATTCTATGCAAGATAATTTGTAAATAGGAAGAGAATTTAAACTTCTATTCCAGAAGGAAGCAGTAACACACTTCCGTAGAGTACAGCTGTGATCCTTAGCGAAGATCAGTTATATGTAGCTTCATGTCAACCTTTGTATCCAATAATCTCAATTTCTTAATAATTTATTACATTTCTGGTCTCAAATCTGTAATCATGCCTACATAGGACAGCCACTAAAATCATGGAGAAAATTGCATTTTTTTCTGTGCTCATTTTCCCCATAATGTGACTAAGCAGCAAGATGCCTTTGCTGATGCTGTGTCATGTGATCTTTAAGAACAAATTCCACTAGCAAACAGGGGATATACTCCTCCTAGGAAGACTTATCTCCTGATTTGCTTGTATTCAGCCCTTGTAACTGGGAGAGTTCCCAAATCTATTGGCACCGCTGGACTTACACCATGAAAAGTAGCTCATCCCCATGTGCTTTGCAGCATTTGTAGAAGACTAAAAAATGCCCCTCTTTCTTCTGCTCCGTTATAAAGGGCTCCATTCGCTTATTTCCCCTCCTGAATTGCTGCGTTACTGCTTGCAGCAGGCTGCGGCGCAGTGGCAGGCTGGCGGGTTTGCGATCGCTTGCATCATGACCCTGGTGTTGCTTGAATTTAGTTGCTACCTTTCACAGAGTTCTCTAGCAGTTTTTAGGTCTGCTGTTTCTGCAATGACCTTGCTTGCTCCCTTGGCTGCCTGCATGGCTGCCTGCTGTGCTGTTTGCAGAAAACCCTGCAGCTCTTGTGACAGTTTTCTAGGACAGATTCCTCATGTACTCGTTTGCCTTTCTGGGTGTCTTTCTCTTTCATTCTCTCGGATTCAGAAAGGTTGAGAGGAATACTGGGTATGTGATTTTGGCAAACTTCAGCTCTGCTAATGCATCCTTGCAAAATTCAAGTTTATTCTATAAAGAAGGTGTCTAGAATATTTTCTCCTTAGAGATAATGAGATTTTATATGCTATTTAAACAAAACAAAACAAAAAGCTTTTCTTGCATTACATTTTCTTACATTACATTTTCTTACATAACTTAGTAATGTATAAAATCCTCAGACATATTTTCTCTATACATGCATCTGCTTAGGTACTTATGAAACAAGAGTTTAACAGCAGGATTAATTAGCAGAGACCTGTTACTACTAACAGTAGTGTTGTATTTTTTAGGCACTCGTGTAGAATCGTGATGAGTGTTTAAGCAAAACCAGCATTTCACTAACAGGGAGGTGTCTGTTAATACAGGGGGTTAGGAAAATGAAAGAAGGCCCCCAAAACCTTGTGACTTCTCCAAACGACAAGCAGATATACCAATAAAGACTGTATTACGGACTTGATACAGATTCTTCTGCTTCCTACAGTATCAGTAAAGCATGATCTAATCAAAACTGCGTGGCATGTCTGAGAGAGAGAACTTTTTTAGTTTTGTTCCTGGAAAGCAGGTTTTGAATTTCTTCTTCTTTACCTAAGCCTGTATTAGAATGGCCTGAGGAGATGGTTTAGAGATTTGACCGTGTTTTAAGGCAGGTATCCCCATGTGTGTGCACATAATCATTGATGTGGCATAGATAGGAATAGATGTGCATTCATATATGAGTGGATATAGAGCTATGTATGATGCATTGTATGATTAGTTTAGAGTTTGGAGCCAACAAAATGAAGAAATGTATTTTATTAGCTTCCTCAAAAAAAAAAATCAAGAAATGGAAAATCCAGTCTCAAAACATTCAACCCAAACCTTGGATGTCGTTTTCAAAAGCTCTTTAAAACAGATGTAAAAGCATTCCAGATTATAAAATCGTAATAATCCTTAATTCAGTCAGCATTAAAAATTTTATTTTTAAGGAAATCCCTTGCAAGTGCCCTTCTGAAAAAATACCTCAAGGTAAGCAAAGCTCAAAGCAAAGGACAAATCATTCAAATTTTACATTTTTCTATTTCCAAGGAAAAAATCTATGTATTTGCATGTATTTTGCCTAATCTTTCTGTGGAACCTTTCATTGGCCGCAGAATCCTGGTGCCCAAACACTGGAGCTTCCTGTGACAGTTTGCCCACATAGAGACTTCACCCCCCAAGGTACCTGGAGCTTTTTGGCATCAGAGCCATTCCCATTTCTCAGATAAAAATTCACCTGCAGTGTTTTTTGTTTCAATAGCCACATAATAAGGCTTGTGGGAACATGACACAAGGAAATAGGGTACAATTTGAAACAAATCACATCTCCAAGGGTCGTTCTGAGGGGGTCTAGCGAGGAAGTTGTGACTGCGGGGAGAGGCTTCAGTAAGCTGTTAGGTTTACAAGGGAGAGTTTTGCAACTGGTAAACTGCTTTGTAATTGCAAAAATGCTTGTAACAGACTTCTGAGATAGACAACTCATTTTTTTTCAGGTTTGTAAATGCTGGAGGCCCCCTCCCCAGGGAGAGAGAGAAGCTCGAGTAGCTGGGTCAGGTCCCAGGTCTGGTACCTTCCTGTGGTGCATCTGTGGCACGGGGCGGCTTTGGACGAGCCCCACAGCGGCTGCCGCAGCCTCTGTTTCCACCAAGCGCCAAGCGGCTCCTGTGAGTGGAAACAAGATGGATCCTCATGTCAAGCAATTTCTCACTCCCTCGGGATGGCTGAGAGGACAGGCAGACTTAGCAAGGGCCGCGAGAAGCGGGGAGACGAGTGACACTTCCATATGTTGCCAGCAGCGAGGTTGCTCAGCTGCTTTCTGACAGAGGCAGGTTAGATGGAAATGCGAAGGGAATTGGGTAAGACGGAAATGCGAAGGGAATTACCCAGAGAAAGGGAAGGAGGAGCTCTCCGAACCCAGCCGGCTGCGCTACTGCCCTGGCAGGGGGAGGTCCCTGCACGAGGGCTGCGCGGCAGCCACTGAGCGGGCAAGGGCTGTGTCCCCCGGGGCACAAAGGAAACCAACCAAAACCTTAATTTTTGCCTGCCAAGAGCACCGTTTCACTCTGCGTGGAGATTTCAGTGCTGCATTCTTGACACCACAAAAATATACAGAATTTTTTTCTGGATCAGATATTCTATGGTTTACATGTAAAAGTCGCATTAAAATTATATACACACACACACACACACACACACACACACACACACATGCACATATATGTATAAATTGCTGCAAGTTAATCTTTCAGGCATATTTCAGTTAGCCCCTTGCTTTTAAGTGGGCTTAAGAAATCTCTAGGGCTCGTGCAGCACTCCACATGTTTTTCACCCACATGCAGCTATCTGCATTTTTAACGCATTCATTGTGTGAGTTGTAAAACTAACATTCCATATCTGTAGGGCCACAGCTTCACCCTAATTTTCAAAGTAAAAAACAAACAAACAAAATATTCCTTTCTACTAAGTTTCAGTTACTGAAAAGCAAAATTTCAGGTTCCTGCTACAGTTTTGGCTGCTGCTGGAAGCTGCTTTTGCAGTGTCTTTTAATAGAATGGAAAGTGCCTGTTGGATGAAGGTTTCCATAGTTCTCATAGACAAACTTGGTGACCTTATGCAGTTCATTAAAAGAACATTTTAATATAGATTTTTATTGTTTCTGATTAAGCTTTTAAATAAATTTTGAAACTACAAGACTGAGGGAAAGCATTATTGAAACTCACACAGCTTTCCCAAATGAAAGTGGAAAAAGATATTTGAAATTGACGATTGCAGCCTGCAAACTTTGGTACAATTAGTATAAAATCTTTACCTTTGTTTTCTTCCCTGGTCAATCACTTTTTCTCTTCCTCCAGAGTTATATTAAAAAAAATGCTGCCTGAGTTTAAAGGCAATATTATCTCAAGCATATCAATGGAAAAATAAAAATTTTAAACGTAGTATCGTATTTTATTTTCGTATACACCTCTGATATAATAGTAAAACCTAGGTGGGAGTCTGAGGAAGGGAGAAAGCAAAAATATACTGGAAAATCTGAGAGCCAGACTTCTTTGCATCTAGATGAGAGGAAAAGAGAAAAGCTATTTAGAAAGACTGAGCTGCTTTGAAGTCATGGGTAGCCTGGATTGCACTCAATTCGCAGTTTGCAGTTAATTTTATTGGGAAGAGGTCTGAATAGCCAACCAAAGTGGCTAGCAGGGTGTTTATCATTACTCTTGTAATCAAGCTATCTGTATTCTATACACATGCAATGTATTCTGAGTTAGTCAAATAGTCGTGTTGAAAGAAAAAATCCTTATATTTTATAATGTTTGTTTAGCATGGAGGTTTTCTGTCATTCCTAAAGATGTTTATGCCATCTGCAATACCAATTGTGACTAGAAAATAAAGCCAAAAATGCTTTTACTTACAGTTTGATACATGTGGAATAGAAATGTTTTTCCTGTAGCCAGATCAGAGTTGTGAGATATATTGCCTTAAAAGCAAAGCCAATCAGTGCAGACAGAGAAACCTAGTTAAGGATGGGGAGACTATTTCGCTGGTTTTGTTGGGTTGACTGCATATTGAGATGGGGTTTGGGGATTCCATTTGAAAAGTGTTTTTTTTTTTGATGTTGTTGTTGTTGGGTTTTTTTGAGATTTGGTTCTTCAAATTACTTCTTTTCACCGCTGGCTTCAAAAACAACAGCCGTGCTCTCTTCAGCCTCCGTCTGTAGGGTTGTCCCTTCCCAGTGGGTGCTTGGACACGCTCTTGCCCCATGCAACCTCCCTGCCCCACTGCTCTCCCTCCCTGCCCTTCACCCGTGCCTTTCATTTCGGCATCAAGCAGGTTCCCCAGGGTGGAACAATCTGTTTTGGGGAGCATTTCCAGAGGCGGGGATAAAAGGAAAACCTGTGCCCATGGTTTCTTTGTTAGGCGATAAATCAAAAGACTTCAGGGTTTTAAGATTAAAAAACATTCTCAAGCTGATTAGTGTCAAAACTTCAGGCTTTAAAGGTAGACATAAATGTTGACATATTGTAGCTGAAGCATAAACTAATCTTGTCCTTTTTTCTTTATTTTTGGCTAGTGTAGGAATTTAAAAAATATAAATATAACTTCATAGAGGAACAAACTGGTGGTTTTTTTTAATTAGTTTTAACACAGAGAAGTTCCCAAATGTCTCTCTACTGTTATGGCTATATACCAGTTTAATAAGAAGTCATAAGAAATATGTAAAATTAGATTTATTGTATCAAGAGGCCAGGTAACTTCATTATACAGAGAGCTCCGACAAACTGTAGCTTGCCTAATGTATACACCAGCAGTTTAATTTGTAAACCTGATTATTGCTCTTAACAGAGTTCATTAGTACCACAGAGCCCTATAAGATGTTTGAATGATACTTGTTATAATTAATATTTAGTCTTTAATGCTGTTTAGAGTGTCCCAAACTTTCAAAATGGTTCTTGTAATTGCTTTTTTTTTGCATTTGCCAGCTGTGCAAACTTTATAGTTACAAGGACACTAGAGGGGTTTCACAGATGCAGCATAATATTGTGATGATTAATTAACCCTTCATGTTCTCCTATAGCAGCAGGTTTGCATATGCTTTCGGAATCACATTGCATCATCTCATTCACAGGTAATTATTATCCATGTTTATGTCACTAGTGAATCAGTGGGCATGGTGGGTTGTCTCCGGAGAGTGACACTGGTAAATCCCGATTCTTCACTAAATTTTAGAGAGCATAAAAATATCTATAGAAAGCACAGTCAAAAGATAAAGTAATAGGGGGAAAGAAGTGGTAGAGCATGTGTCTTCTCACCCAGATTAAGGGTTCTGAATGAACTACATGGATAGTATTGGCGCACTGGAGCTGTAGAAGTTGCACACATTTAAATGGATGTTCAAAAAGTCTGATCTCAGATTTCACAGTCAAGTGGTGAATTTGAGCATCAACACATGACCCTGAGGTTCCTCTCACAATTCAGATATTGTGGATGTTTCGTATGCAGCATCCAAATCTTCTGAGATTGAAGCAACCTCCTTTGCTTTCTGATAGGTCTTTCAGCATTGCTTGAAATAACCAGAGCTAGATCAGAATATGTTCTGCCAAGAGATACGAGTCTAAAGACTTTTTATTTTCCTCTTTTACAGTAGTTAATCCCAAACTAGGTCAAACTTAATGGCTTTATTCGGCACCTGCCAGATACTTTACTTCCAGGCTCAGAATCTCAGAACTCTTTTTGCTTGCTGATTTTGTTTTCCTTTGCTTGGATAGAGGCATTTTGGGAGGTTAATGGAGCAGGCAATGTCAACTCTGTTTAGTAGAGGTAGGAAGCAGAACTTGGAGATCAGCTCCTATTCAGACTGTGTTGTAAGGGATCTGAAGAGTGTGCAATGCATAAGCTGTAAATATACATAATATTATACTATATTATCTGAATAATATAAATATAAGTATATAGTATAAATATATATTGTCCTTTATTCCAGTAAAAAAAAAATCTAATAACACAAAATTCTATAAAAAGCAATGCATTTTATTTGTTATTCATAGAGGAAGCCTGATAGGAACAGCAACGTACCCCAGTTATGTGATATGGTTTTATTTATAGATTTCCATAAGGTCTAAATTGAACAAACAGGGGCCAAGCAGTATGTTGCTCTGAATCAGCATAGCTGTGCTGATAAGGTGGGCAGTTACATTTTCCTCCAGTACATGGAAACAGATGCTGTCAGTGGAGCGCTGCTGTTGTGCCAGCTGAGTACTCGCTGCTGCTGTCTTTTTTCCCCCCCAAACTGCCTTTTATTCCCAAGATGATAGGAGCAGCAGCATTCAAAAGCTCTTATCTCCAGTCTACAGCTGGAGAAGCAAGGCATGCTGTAGAGCAAGGGTGAAATTTTCAAAAGAAATTCATAAGGCACTTAGGTGCCTAACTCCTATTTTTAAAAGTGATAAAAGTCCTTTTTAAAGCAGTTGTTCTGTTCACTAAAAACTAATCGACTTAGGTACTGCAGGAAAGATGCCACTTTATATTAATCACACAGCAAAGAAAATGAAGGGAAGGTTTCCTTGGATAGCCCTGAAGTGGGAAAGAAGGTAGAAGAGACCCCTGCCCTATGTCATTTTGGACAAATGGCTGACTCTGTGCTGACTATTATTCCTGCTTTGCAATTAAAAATTATCTTTTAAGCTACCCCGAGATATACTGTTATTTAGGATAGTAAGAGTTGTTCTCTCTTACCCTACCTTTCCCTCTCTCAGTCCCTCAGTTCTGTAGATTCTCCTGACTCAGGTGTTCCCTGGTAAAAGCCTTCCCTAGCACTGCCTATCACTTCAGAAGCAAACCCTGTCCTGATGCTCCCCTCTCGTTCTTGCCTTCCTTTCCATCAGAAGCTGGTGCAAGTTTGCTTATGGAATTAGACAGCATTCAAAAATACTGCTTTGTCCAAACTTCTTTTAATCATTTCCTCACTTCTCTCTTAAGGAAAATCTGGGACTGGACCATGTGATGAAATGGAGATGCTCAATTATGTTTCAAGCCATCCTTGTTTCAGGGGTCTTTCAGATCAAGAGCTATGTCTGTGACTGGCGTTACGGAAAGTCCTGGGTAAGGGAGGTTTGTGTGAGCTTTCTGAGGGAGGTGGCATTGGTTGTCATGGGTTTTTATTTGTCCTTCTCAGCATTTTGAATGTGCAGTTGCTCTAGCTACAGCGTTTGCCACAGACACAGATATACAGGGACTACCTATCGGCAGAAGGGAGGCACTCCTGAGCAAGAAGGGTCACCAGGCTTAGCAGCTTTCTCTGCCCCATTCGACGCTGCGGACGCCTCTGTGTTGCTCTTTCTGGCTCTGCAGTCTGTACTGACCAACGCAGATTTCACACACACACAAAACGCCACGTAGCAAAGTGCAGATGGTTTATCTTGTTTTGTGAGTGAATGATGTCTCCTGTGCCCCACAGTCTACATCCAGTACCGAACTTCTGTGCTCCTGACCTTGCCTTAGCAGTGTACAGTGCATGTTACTACACTTGAGAGATGCTGTGATCCTCCCATCTAGCTCATTTTCTAATGCAGGAGGGGATTTTTGTGGTTTTTGTTGTTTTTTCTTTTTTTTTAAAGTGGTCTCTAGTTAAGAGAAATCTGGGAATTATAAAACATCTCAAAGAAGACCATAGAACTAGATTGCTTTAAATGAATAGAGAGAATCTGTACTGGCACTGTGCTGTGCTCTTTATTTCAATAAATGGCTTAATCATTTGAGTCCCTGGCAAAAGCTGAGCATGAATAAAAAATAATTTTGTTTTCAGGTATTCAAGGCTTGACCACATTCTGCATATAAATCCTGACCTTTATACTCTGCCCCAGCTCTTCTTTAGAACAGCTGAATATACATCCAGTAAATCTTGAGTGCTTGCACTTTGTCAGGCCTGACATAAAATTTTCCTACCATTTCTGTTCCTTGCAATAATTTTGCTTAATAGCAGAATATATTTGCTTTTGCCTGTCAGTTTTACAGGAATAAAGACAGGACCTATTTAGTGAATCATTACTGCATTCACAAATGCTTCACGCTTCATTCACATTTTGCTTCTTGCTTCTACTGTGACCACAGAATGGCAGAAGCTCTGGTACCTGCATCTGTCAGTGCTAACCATTCTGTTAAAGGAAAGGCCTATCTTATAGATCCTTTCAATATCTATTACCTCTGAGTTTTTCAGGTTTGAAATGTAAAAAGCTCAAGGCCTTTTACTTTTTTTTCCACCTCTCATCCTTTGAATTTCATATCTCTTGAACTAGACATATTCTTGATATATATTTTTGCATTTTCTAGGTAAGTGCCCTTGCTAAAGATATTTCTACAGATATTTCTGCTATTTCAAAATTTTAATTTAAATAACTGATTAGATCTAAACTCTCCTGTGACAGGAACCGTGTTAAGAGACAGGATCCATTCTATTAAGTTTTTGCTTTTTTTGTGGGCTGCTGTTGCTGTGTGGTTACAAATCTTAAGTTATTCAGTGCTTGTGTGTTACTTTAAGCCTTCCGCAGCACTTCTGATGTTATTTGCAGATAGAGATGGGTTCCTGAGCTCATAACTTCTACTGCATGAGTGCTGGGTGCTTCTGAAAACTGAGACATGTATCCGAGCCTTTAAAAATCTGACCACAGGGGCCTGTGCCCCCCAGGCCACAGCATCTCTGTGATTCAGATGCTTCTGACAAATTCAACATTATACAGAATTCATGGCAACAAGCCGTGTCCTTATTTAGGAAACACTGGAAGTGGCAGGAGGAGCATATCTGCACTGCTGGCTGCTGAATGCCCTGGTTGTCTGGGCAGAAGGGCCACAGTCACCCCGGTTAACCTCAGGGTGTTGGGAAGCTGAGCGATAGGTGCTTCCAGAGATGGTTGAACACATTGAGCATCTGGATTACTTTCTGGACATGTCTGCTCTGTCCACTGACTAAAGTGGAGCCAGTTCTCTTGGATTTTACAACCTCGTTTGCATGCTCAGACTTAGCTGAGATAAAGTCAGGCCTAACTCATTTATCCAAACTGGGAAAACCAAGTATGAAGTCTGTAAATGAGTGAAATGAGTCCCCGTTCTGGAATGTGTTCACCATCGTATGTAAATATTAAACTTTGGAATGAAAAACTCCAGACCTGAAGCATTTTCTTGTGCCTCATCTTCCTATCAAAATATTATTGCACAGTATTTCAGCAATAAGTAATACAGTTAATGTTTTAATCTGGCATTAGAGGGGAGAGAGTTAGACAATATGAATAACTGACTACTTTAATAGACAGTTTCAGATACCTGTTTTGGACCCAAATTCCAAAAATCTATAGAGAAAATACTTGGGACAGATTGCTTTCTAGTGAGTTGAAGACAAATTCCTGGGGAACAGGACCTTTGAATGACAGCTCAACAGTGAGCAGTCCCATAATTCTCATATTATCAAATGATTATGACATTGTCATGTCCTAAAAAAGATAGGGGAACAGTTTAAAATATGGTGCTAAGTAGAATCTTAGGATGTGCATTTACCATTTCCATGAAATCCATCTGGCATATGTAAGCTAAGATGGAAAAATAGTAAGATACCAATAAAATTGGAGTTGAAATAGCCATTCTAGTAAGCATGTATTCAGGCGTCCTGCTTTTCTTCTTAATTTCTCACTTAAGTGTGTCCAGAAGAAATTAATTAAAAATACTTGAGGTATGAGGTATTTTCATTAATCTAGTGAACTTTTATCCTACCGGAGATCCTTCCTCACAGGCATACCTCACCTGTGAAACTTTTATATAGCATATGCATGCAAACCCTTCCCTTTGTGAAAATGCCCATTTCCAGCAAGTAATTTCTATAGGAATGCTCAAAATACCAGCATTTTAAGATACTTTAGGTTCCAAAGTAAATATCGAGCACAGGAAATTTTGATTCTGATGCAGAAGCAGATTAAACAGTGAACACTGTCCATTTTGTGTGAGATGAGGTGTGAATTTTGAAATGCCAAGGGAAAGCCAATCCTCAGTCTTACCTTTTTCCAAATTTGATTTCTGGTAATTTTGGATAAACTTGGAATGAATAGCTAAGCTTTTGGACATTCATAAAGGTCAGTCTTTGAAATTTTTTTGCTTTTTGCAGAGTTTTTATGAGATGCATTTTCTTTCCTCTATAGTAGTGCTTGTGCAGAGCTCTGAGCACACTAATCCGTAGTTTTATGGAAATGGCGTATTTCTGATATCAGTAATCATACTGATCAATATCAAAGGCTGTGATCTTTGGAAATATTTCATTAAATACCAGCTGTATAAAATGTCAAAATATTAATTAGTTCCTGTTTAGAGAACTGATGTAAAGTACACAAGGTGTGAATCTCGTTTCTGTAACTCACAGAGGGTCTAATCCAAATCTTTTTGAAGTCTGCAGTAGTTTCTTGCAAGGTGAATAGGATCAAGATCTTTGCTTTTCTGTGAAGCGTAGTGATTGCTTGGCTCTTCTCATGCAGGCAAAATGAAGTCTGGCCTGGGCCCGAGGGCCAGAGGATTGCATTACGTTTTCATATGGCTGTAATTTCAAACCCTGTGGATGGGAATTCTGTTAAATTAAAAACAGAATAACAAGTTTATTTGTACACTCAATGTAATTCAATGCTGTGCAGTTGCTTAGAAGTTCAGATTGTCTATTCATTGCAAACAGCATCTGTGCCCGATTACATCCAGTCCATTAGGAGGCAGGGCTCTCAGAAATGATAAAAGCATCTTAGGAGATGATTTGTGCTAGGGAGCTAATGACTTCTGAAAGGGGAAGACAACTGGGTTGATTCCACAGGTACTGCAGAAGGGAAAATGTTCTAAATGAAACAGTAATTCTTCCCTGAATCATCTCAGGACTTCACAGAGAGGAGGGGAGTATTATTACCAATTATTCTCTACAAAACGAGTTTAACAACATATCTCATCTGAAAAGGAGATGTGAAAGGTTGCTAAATTGGATATTTAAATTTTGCTAATGGGAATGAAGCCAGTTGATGAATGCTGAATCACTCCTTGTCAGGTTTTAAACAAAGATTGTCATTCATTCTCTTTCATTCCCTGACAGATGATGTTTCTTGTTGAAATGAGGCTTCCTGACTTGTGAATAAGCCTACTGAAAATAGCATTCTACTACCAAACTGTGTGTTCAGTTATAGCATGTTGTAATAACAGCCAGGGAGTGGCTGCTAATTTAGGATGCTCTGCAATCCTCTGTCCTCTTCAGGTTGTTTTATGTTCTCTGAAGTAGGATGTACTTTGTGATATCGCTATATCACGTTTCCCATCAAAGAATTTAGAGCCTGACTCTGGTATCTGCTTGATATTCTCCTATTTGCTTAAGACTGTCTTGAGAAAATCTGCAGTCCATATCTCAAGTACCACATTATAATCAGGCAGCTATCTTGCCAAATATGTTTTAACTGTTACTTGTCAATGATAACCACTTCAAAGGTATTTCAGTGTTTGACTGTAGCGATAGGTACCTATTAGGATGTTCACTGACATTTCATTCAAACCTTGGGATATTGCAAGGATAATCAAAACTGTTTTTCCTTTTTCCCCTTTCATCAGTGCCAAACAAGTTGGAGCTCTTGGCCCATATAGTTACGTACAGGAGTTATTTCACATTTTGACCAAAAATGTTCAGGATATACTCCAGTGTTACCAGCTTAGTATTTTCTCTTGGAAATACAATCTTTTCAGTAACTTGTTTAATAAATAAATAAATAAATAAGTCTGTATTTCAGCAATCTGTGGTGAGGTGAAATTTTAAATTTGTGCAATCTCAGTAGTAGGGCACTGGTATGTTAAATTAACCTGCTGGGTGTAACAGCATAAAAGTTATATTCTCTGGCCTGGAAGCAGGTTCCTTTCTCCTGCATTCAGCTAAATCATTGCCTTCTCTTCTGAGGGGTTGCTTTTCCTACTATGCAACTTGCACTCTCAGGATACTAATGGCAAGTGTGATGGGCCGTAAAACTCCTTCCATCACTTCCCTGTTTCTAAGATCTGTGGAGAACTGGACTCAGATTGAAAAGAAAATCTGTTTACAGCTACAAAAAGCACAGTGATGCTATGTTTGCAATTTTAAATATGCACATGCTTACTTCTTGTGCACTGTCTATTTATTCATAATTGAATGTGGATGACTGTAAGAACCTAGAGGTGAGAATAAGTTTGCAAAGGGATTTCAGGGTTTTGGAGATGTCTGTGCATGTGAGGATGCAAACGCACCTGGATTATCTGCTGATCTTTCCTTCTATCTCTTTTTTTTTTGTGTGTATTGCTCCTGACCAAACAGGAAAGAAAACACTGAGTTTACTCTTTCATTTATAGGAAACTCAAGAACAACAGTCAAATCAGAGCTTTGCTTAATAGTCAAAAGGACCAATAGGAAGGAAGCTGTTAGACTGGTAATTAGTCAGTGATATGTTGCTTTGGTTTGCTGCAAGAGCTCCTCGGAAATTTTAATAATTTAACATCAAACGCTGAAAGATACTATTAATTCATATTTCATCAGCAGATTCAGCTGCCAATGATCTGAACTTAGACATGGAAGAAAGAATTTAAAATGTCATAGGAAACCAATTATATATTAATTGTGATAGAAAGACAAAAATCCATCAGCTGGATTTGAATAAGAGCTAGTAATTCTGTCCATTTAATCAGAGATTTGTTCTAATATTTTCCATTACCAGTCTGAAAGTTAGACATGATATGGAGGAATGCAAAAAGTGCAAAAAGTTTTTGTTTTTTTTTTTCTTTTTTTCCTTTTTATTTTTACAGGTAGCACAGATGCAGTTAACAGTTTTTCTGTATTCAGATTTTTTTTTTTTTTTGGAAAGTCAATTAAATGATGACTCAGTCAATCTACTTGTTTGAATAGGGAATTCCCTTATTCTTCTTCACCTTCTACTTCCTGCTACTCCCTAGTTTTGCTCTCAAAGCAAAAAACATTAAATATTTTGTTCGTATGTTGTTAAGTCACCTTAACAACATATACAACCTTAACCTAGTGTCTTGCTAGGCAAAATGGCCATTCTCTGCATGTAAACCCATTACATATACCTGCTTGCAACATTTGTAGAGCTCTATAACAGCTGAAGTGACAGAGCTTGGATTTCAGCTCGAGTGCTGAAAACCACTGTCATAAGAATAATAAAAAAAAACACAGTGAAATAATTTCCACTTTTGTATACCACATCGTGTATTATACATTTAACAATTGAACTGTCACCCACTGAAATATTCTCATATCTCTATTAGTAGATTTAGCAAGGCAAGATAATAATTACTTTCTTCCCACCTCTAAGATAAAAGATGATGCCTATTTTTTACAGATGTGAAGTCAAGGAGGCAAAATGGGTGGATTCTGCCAAAAGATTTGCAGCCGCAAAACTCACATGCATGAGTCACTGGCTCTTTGTTACATTGTCTAGTCAATAATATTTTTCACAGTGAAACTCCTACGCGTTCACAACAGTTTGATCATCCTACCATATCCTACAGTTCCTCTCTCAAAATAAGAGACAATACTTCAAAAACATACCACGGTGAGATGTATTTCTGCATATTAATCAGCTGCACAATTTCTAATGCACACAAATGAGCTGTCTATAATGAAAGGACATTTCTTTAAAAACTTCTTAAAATGTTATTTTGAAAGTGGAAGGTTAACGACAGGAAAGGTGCTACGAGAGTGATAGGAGCTGCTCCTCAGAAGATAGTGGTGTTGGTCCCTGGGTGGTTGTTAGCAAAAAGCCTCAATAGGAATAATGATTTCAATAAAAACTAAGAGGCTAAATCCTTGGATCTCCACTAATTCCACTGAAATCACACATCCCCACCCTTCCCTCTATTCCTGTGAACATAAGAGAACACTCATCTTGTAGTCCCCTATTTAGCACCTCCCATACATTTCTGGCAAAACATTTCACTCCTCATTTAATTCTTCCTGACCCTGTAGATTGCAGAAGGAAGTCTCAGACAGTCCTGCTCGAATGCTCGGGAGCAAGTAGTGAGCACGCAGACTTACCTGTTCGCTGTTCAAAGCTAGGAAGCTGGAGATGGCTGTTTATCATGGTTCACAGTTTAGAAGCAAATGTAGCTTGGCTTCCTCTGCTTATACGAATTTAACCTTGATCTTGGCATCACCAAAATTTTGTTTTTGAATATATTTCTTCTTATTGTCTGGAAAAAAAATAGAATTAGGGAGCGTTGAAGGTACCTGTGTTCCCTTCCCTTCCTTTCCCTCCCTCCTTCCTTCCTTTCTTCCCTCCTTCCTTCCTTCTTTCCCTCCCTCCTTCCTTCCAGAAATACATCTGGTAATGTGGTTTCCTATGCATTCTTTTTTTTTTTTGATGGAAGTAACATAATTTTCTTCATCATTGCCACTATCTTCCAAACAAACAAACACAAAGAAATTATTTTTCTGTTTGGAGCTCAGCGCAAGGACAGGAGCTGTATATGTGCACGAACATCGTATGCCTAGTGTAAAAGGTCCATAGTCTGAGAGAATGGAATAATGACATTTGATTACTGGAAAAATATTAAACAAATTGATATACCACTGAGCAGACTTACAGCTTTCAGCTTGGAGCTGTAATGGTTTCAGCTGAAATGGTTTCTCAGGCAAAGATCACAATATAATCATAAGGCTGAGAACAGCAAGCCCTCCCAATGCCTGTGCTGGCTGCCTTTGCTGCGTGGAGATCTTCACAGCAGTTTTAGAAGAAAGGCAGCAGATCACCAGCACTCACGGTATGGAGAGCCGGTATCTATTGCCCTTTTAAACAGCTGTGCCACCTGTGTGAGAGGATCTCTCTCTAGTAGTTTAACTCAAAATCAGCTTGTGGACAGCTACTAGCTTTACATAGGACTGTCTGTTGTAGAGGATATTCAGACAAACTGGAGGCAGAAGTGATTCAAAGAATAGATTTGGCAGCAATTAAATATTTTGAGCCAGTGTGTTCCTGTAAGAGCAGTCTACTCTGGAGTGGCACAACACTTGTAAATAACAGAATATGAAAGTATAGTTGTAAATACCGAAATATAACAGCTTATGATAGCAGAGCATGTTTCTCTGAGTGAGGGAAATTGATAAAGCAGTTCATTACTATTTTTAGTAAGCTAGTAAGACTTTGAGGCTGAGTGGGTATGAAGTGGATTGTTCATACATTTTCCAGGAACTGGACCAAAGAATGAATTAAAAAAGCAGCACATCATTAAATAGATTGTAGATAGCCTTAGAAAAACCATTAGAACAATCTGATACGATTTTCTTCATACAGAAGCTATAGAATTTTCAAGAATACTATCTGTGGTGGAAGATGCACCACAGCTCTTGGTTATTTGTGTCAATGGTTAATTGTCTTCTTCATTAAAATATGCATTCTATTTCTAGGTTAAATCATGCTTCAACTTCCAGCACAGGAGACTCATTAAGGGGATATTGCTTACCAGAATATTGTTGTCTAAGAAGGAAGGTTTGATTGCAATGAACTCTCTTTAAAATGTTCCTTAAGTATTTTGCCTCCCTTATAAGGTGTATATTTATATCCCCTCAACCCTTTCACGGCTCTGCTCTTCACCAGCTCCAGGTTCAAAGTGCTTCTTGAAGCATACCAAGCTTGTGACAAGATATTTTGCTAATGACTGTTAAAGGGACTGAGCTGTCATGGGACAAAAGAAAAGGTATTCTCAGAAACTAAAAACTGTTTAAAGTTTAGGAAAAAAAAAGAGTAGGAAGAAATCATTTGTTTTTTTCAAAAAATGTGTTCATCAGTGGAATGCTACAGAGGTTTATACTGAATGTCTGCTGTTTAAGGTATTCCTATATGATAAAAAAGGGGGGAATAACAAAGTTTCCTGATGATAGAGAGTTAGAGTATCAGATCTGAAATGACCACCAGCTGTGGTTGTACAAATGCATAGTGCCCAGCTAGCAGCATTTGACATTAAATTCAGGGTTGAAATACAGTGAGGGGTTCTATTTAAATTTTTAAATTATTTAAAGAGAATTTTAAGACTATGTCTGTAGTTACCTATAAATGTTAGCTTGTTCTTGAGCAGTGGGCCAGAAAGTGCTAGGAGGTATTGGAAAGGATCAGGTAAAACATCATTATACAGCTCATGTTTTGAATGTACTCTACAAGTCTGCACATCTCTTTGGAAAAGGACACAATAAACTAGCAAACAAAGAATGGTGATCAGAGGAACAAAGTGTAACTAAGACTGTATAGCAGAGGGCGGAAATGACTGGGAATGTTGGAGCTGTGTACAGACCTGAGTGACGTAGGGGGCATCATTAGGGAGTGATTAGTTGCTGTTCAGAAGACATAAACCAAAGCACATGAAATGATATGACAGGCAGTTTATATCAAATGAAAAGAACTTTTTCATATTATTCATAATTAAAGTGAGAAAGTCATATCCACAGATTTTTTTGATGGCTTCAGTATGTGATTAGATAAATGATGGAGAGGATAAAACATGATACCAGGGAGGCAACTGTCAGTTCAGAAGTTGCTAGAGACTTGTAGTCAAGGGTGAGTATCACTCCATCCCATTCTCACATGCTTTTCCTGAGCATCCACACTTGTCTGTTGATAACACAAGATATGAGCTAAAGGGATGTTACATTTGATTAGCATGGTCATTCTTATAGTCTTTGGATATCAGATATAGAGTCAGTCTGCCAAATACACTGAAACCTCTCTGCCTGTATGCAGCATTCCTCTGTTTAAACACATTGCACCAACCTTCTTCATTGCACCATAATGCCAGAACCAAGATGTCAGAAGGGTATGTTTTCCATAAAATAAGCGTATTTAACAATGCTATCTTTACTGTATTCAGATTTCCAAATAGATGTTGCATTGTTTTGCCTTGCATTGTGTTCAGACACACAGATCCATTATTCATTTCTGGATGAAGCCAGGGAAAAATTTACTTGTGCTCTAGACATAGCACTTAAATAACCATGATATAGGGTGGGTAGCCTGTGATATATTTTTCTTATATACTTGCATTTTGGAAGTCCATGTGTACTGTTCTTTTCTGGTTTTAACTTTAAATAAAACCATCTTCCCTTTCTCTAAGGTCTGCCATGGATAATTGCTATGTTGCCGATAGCAGGTTGCAACAGTATTTCCTCCACACACAGAACACCCAGGAATTTGTCTTTAAAAGTGAAAAATCCATAGCAGATCCCCAAAGATCTGATCATCAGAGCTCTTGCTTCAGGCCATTCATTCAAGACTCTCTCTTACAGCCCTTCTGTCAATTTATCTAATACTTTAAGTTACACAGTCTGAAACATTTATAGCTGCACATGCTCATATACATTTATTAAAATGTATGTATTCATTTAGTTCTCACCAGCTCCTGCTTTATTAGTGAAATCCAATTCCCCATATGCTGAAACAATGACCTTTGTATTATAAATTCAAGGATTCATAAAACAGATGGTGGAGACATAAGAAAAAAAAAGGCAACCCAGCTTGTCCGGCTGCAAGGACCCAAGTATGCATATTAAAATAATCTTGGAAAGCTGGCTGCACTGCCTAAACCATATGGGCTTAGTTATATTATACTGTACCCTTGAGTTAAAACTTATTAGCATTTTCTCTTCTGCTGGTGATGAATAACATGTAAGAACTCTCTGATATAGGCCTTGAGATAGATAATATTAGTGAGCAAGCGACTACAGGCTTTGTACTGGTTTTGTGTATAGACTGTGATGTAAAGGGGAAAGTTGTGGTAGTCACATAGCTGCAATGATGGTGTTTACTAGATAGTAAGCAAGAGATCCGTAGCGCTTAAGCAGCTTCTTAAAAGACCTGAAGAAAGTGTTATGTGACAGAAAGCTCATCTGTTTGACAAACTCCATCAGAGTTGTTAAATATATTGCCTTTTTATTGCACTTTATAGAGAATTGAAAAAGAAAAAAAGAAAAAAGCCTTAAACTGTCACTAATCACGGTAGTAATTCTTCCATGTCTTGGAGAAGGCTTTCTCAACTAGTCTCAGAAAGGATTCCTACTTCTTCTTGTCCTCTACCCTGAGCCCAATATTTGACTCATGAGTTCCCCTATCATCAAAGGAGAGGAAAACATAGATTTTTGAGGGTTTTTTTTTTTTTTTTTTGAGGAGGAGGGTGGTGCTTGCTTCTGATTCCTTGCAGACATCATGAGAACAACATCCGTCGATTTCTAGTATTTTCTGCTGATGATAAAATAACCGTCTCGCAGTTTACCAACCCCAGTCATCAGTGTTACGAATTGTGCTGTCCTTGTGGTCTTTTGCTGATTTTTGGCCAAGCCATGTTTTAGTGTTTGGATGCTAAGGTGTTACAGATAGGTAGCGTTTAGCCTAGAGCCCCTGTTTGCTGGCAGCTGGGCCCTGCAAAGGGATGAAGCTGTGGGGTTAGGAAGCTGGAAATGTGGATACAGGAAGAGAAGGGATGTGGTAGGAAGAGGAGGAAGAGAAAGTGTGGTAGGAGGGACCCAAGAGCTGGGTGAGCAGAAGCAAGGAGACTCATCAGGTTTATGTTACCATGCTCCTGCTCACACTGTGGAGGGCAAGTGGACACGCTGTGGGTTATGATGGATCTTAGACAATTTACCCCAAGTGAGGGTCTTCCCTTCAGTCTCCGTGTTTTAGTTCTCTGCAAGCAAAATGATGTTAACCTCTCCCTCCTTCACAGGGTTGTTTTGAAAGTAAACACATTAAAAGAGGGCAAGTCTCTCAGACACTGTGCAGATGGGAGCTATAAAAGTCCCTCAGACAGAAAAACCCTGAGCTTTAGCAGTTCTGTGACCTAGATGGGGAAGCTCTGCTCCCGTCACCAGCCTTTCCTGAGCTCCGCTCCCTCTAGTGTGTCATTAGCTCGTGCCAGATAGCCTAGAATTCTGGAGTCTTCTGCAGCTCGTTCCCTTAAGGTCTGGCTAGGTCACCTTATTTCAGCTTTCAGGCTTTTAGATTTTTTTTCTTGTCAAACCTACTTCAAGACTAGTTTCTACCTGGTGGTGTTCTGCTCTGCTGACACCGTAGTGTTCAAACATTAAAAAAAAAAAGTTTATAAAATATTTGTTTTCTTTTTCGGGGAAACCAGAAACAGAAGCTCCTTTAAAGGAGTCTCTTGGGATATGAAGAATTTTAAACACGTAGTACCCAATGGAATAAATGATTTCAAGCATCTCCTGATATAGGTACTTGAAAATCATAGAATTATTTTCTGCAATGCAGTAATTGTTTTTTTCTATAATTTGCTCTGAATATAGCAATTAATGGTATATATTGCTCTTTTTTTGTGCCTATTTCCAATTATCTAGGTCCAACAAATAGAAGGGTTACACACTTGTCCTTTAGAGCATGCTGTTTCTTACTTGAAGCTGCTTTAAGCAGGGTATTGTTACAGCTACATTTATCTCATCTAGATGCTCTTTTGTTGTTGTTGTTAGCAGGATGTTAGCAGGTTGATATAGTGAATATAACTCAAAACTCAGAGTTATGCCAAGTGGAGTCATTTATTGAGTGGTTGCAGTTCCCGAGCTATGGGTCTCGCAGTAGCTTTCCTGTGCAGATTTCAGTTTGGCAAAGCATGAACAGTCTTGCCCATAGATTCCTAAACAGGCTAATGGATATCATTGCTCATTTATTTTCTATTTTCTCTTCACTCCTGTACAATACTGAGTGTATTTTTTTTTGAATTAGGTGCACTGTCCAGACACCTAATTCACCTTTCTGACACTGTTATTCTTCTTAATATCTGTGTTATACTGTAGTAAAGATGTAGTAATAAAGCAGAGAATGATACCTCATAGATTTTTATGATGAGTATTAATAGCATTTTCCTGGGCAGAAGTCAACAATCGACTGATAAAGGGCAGGGAGGAAGAAATTTCTTTTCCAGGTAGTGGTGCATTTCTTTGAAGACTTACTCTTTGCCACTGTGAGATGCAGCAAACCAAGTTCAGGAGCTCTGTGCCACCAGCAAATGTTATTCAGCAGTGAGTTATGAAAGGAGCATAAACCAAAACTGCATCCTGCTGCAAGACTGACACTGGGTTCAGCAAGTGACTGGGACATGAAGGGTCTTTCCAGGCCTGGTGACATCTCTCTGATTCAGGGAAAACTGTAGAAGGAATCTTCCTAGATAGAGACAATCTTTCTATATGGAAGTGGAGCAATGTGGTAAAATTTGCCCTTATTTTTATTCTGGGAGTAATTTCTCTCAGAAATTTAATAATTTCCAACCTGAAAGTGTGACCAGTAGTGCCTCTTCATTAACTTTATACCTTCACAAGTAAAAAAAATCAAGCAGAGATCTGGAAGGGAATCAACACCCTTTCACAAATCCTCTTGGTTTCTCTGAGTGCAGCTGAGCTTCTTCTCTGACGCTTCATGAAAATGAGAAACGAGGAGCGTTCAGAATGAAAGGAAGGAAATTATGGCAGGTACCAAATTAGCTGTGACGACAGCCTTTGTTCCCTGGCCTGGGTGAGAAATGGTCTACCACAAATTTGTTTTGTTTCTCCCTTTTAGAAAGGATTAGTTGCCATGGCAACGGGTACATAACATGACATATTCCTGGCTGCTCCTGAGGTCTACAGAGAATTTTAAGAGAAAAAAATGTTAATTAATATCTGAAAGAATAAAAGAGACCAAGTCCTTCTGTACTATGAGGAAATGGTGTTGATACTCGATTTTCCTTTGGAGTGTTGTGAGAGCAGTGGGACAGGGCTGTTGTGCCATTACTCGAATGTGGAAGAAGGAAGAGATTCTTTGTTCTTGGTTTAGAGGTCATTAGACACCTAAGGGTCATTATGATCTGCTTAGGAGAAATTTTGTCCAAAGTATGTGCAGTTGAGGTACTTAAAAATGGCCTCTCATGATTAAAAGTGCTACAGGATCTCAGGTAGTTATTAAATTGTGTTCTTCTCCCTGCCATAAATTAAGTGCATGACTGCAAAGAAGATGCTGTCATGTTCAAAGTACTTTGAATAATGAAAGTCTGAAAGGAGGCATTATGGTTTAGATACCAAGAATATGAGAATATGGTTCTTAGTTTCTCTGCCTCAGGTGAGATGAAACAAGAGTTTCCTGATCAGGATCCTGAGGCCACGGCTCAGGTTTCCAGTGCTCCCTTGCCCCTGGTTTTCTGGCCATCCAGATGAGGGATCTGTGGGAAGATGCTGTAACCCCCTTTGGCTGTCAGGATTCTGAGGTCCTTCCCAGAGAAGGGAGGAGGCAGGAAAACCTGGGGTGAGAAAGGCCAGTCACGGGCATGGGTGGTGGGACAGCGCCAGCTCACAAGCCCTGCAACATCAACCTGCTTAGACATATAGATAAAGAGAGACAGAGAAAACTTTCCTAGATCCCCTACCCCCTTATAGCACAAAGAGCAATGTGGCTATGGATAGCTCTTACCCTCAGTCCTACCTGAAGGAGATGTGTATGTAACAGGAGCATGGCCTATTCGTTGGCATTAGTGATGTGAGAATGGCACAGCTGGACTTGTAACCGGAATGAACTGATTTTTCCACCGATTCCCACAGAGAGCATAGCATGACCAAATTTGAATCAGATACAATATGACACCTCGAAACCTTGATTTAAAGGAGTTTTTGAATGGGGAGTGCTGATTTTTCAAGCCCTTATTGTCTCAAATTTGTTAACTGATACTCTCAGGAAAATTGTTAACTAGACATAGGTATATTGCAGTTTCATGGTATCTGCCTGAAGGGCAAGTGCTAGCCCTGATAGAAGGGTTAGTATGTGATGTTGACTCATTCCTGCAGGAGGTGGGAATAGTGCCAAAGAGAAAGAAAAGTGGTCATCTAGCTACATACCTTTTAGGAATAGCTGAGTGTGATGGCAAACTGCAGGTAAATCCCTGGATGGATAATATAGCTAGTTCCTCTTGGATAAATCACACACAGAGAGGTACCTTCTTCCTGCTAAAACCCTGTGGAGCAGAGAGGAAAAAAATCTCTCTTCCTATGCCTTGTAGGAGGCGTTCTGTATAATGGAAAACTAGTAGTTTGATATTTTACAGCTCTCAGGAATAATTTTCAGTTACTATTTTCCATTTTTTTTATCTAGACTGTTGATTTAAAATGAGTGTAGTCTATTTATAAAAAGAAACAACCAATCAAACAAACAAACAAAAAACAGATTTTCACTGATAGGGAGTTATGCATAATCCTTTTCTCTTTTAATTTTTCTGTGGTTCACATCCCTGGAAATTGAAATCTAAGTTAGATTATTCATGGCTCTATCCTAGATTTCAAAGAAATTCACATAGCTTTTCTCCACCACGCCATTATCAGTTCCCTGAGCCTACCCAAGCCCCTGGTAAATCACGTTAAAAAAATCACAGTACAGGAATTAGATTGTTTTAGACAGCTTGGAAAGAGAAGGTGCTTTTGGAAGCTGTTTGCTCAAGACCAGTAAAAAGGCCTCTGGACTAAGTTTTTGGAAGTTTTTGGGGTTTTGTTTTGCTACATTGGTGATCCTGCTGTTTGTATGATGCTTACACAATTCCTTCCGAAAAGATGTAAGTAGCATAAAATCACTGATATTCACTATTTCTCCACACTATAAATTTGGATTTACTTTCTTGCTTAAGATCACAGAGAAAATAAAATCGATCTTACTGCATAATGTTATACTTTTTAATGTGAAAGCTGGATTCGAATGAAGAATCATTAAAAAGGTTAATACCTTTCCTTACCCTTCAGGGACAAAAAATTCATGGCTTCTGTCACCTTCACATTCTAATCCTTGGTTCCAGCTGATGAATAAACAGACTGGAGATAATCGCACAGGGTACATTCATGTGTAAAATGAAATTCCTATTAAAGTTCATTGCTTCAAATGAAATATGCTTTGTAGCTTCTCCTGTAGAGATTCATGCTGAGTTTTGTCATGATATTCTGAAATCTACTCTTTATTCTCTCATCCTTCTGCTTAGCCCTAAAAGAATGTGATTTTTTTTTTTTTTTTTTTAGATGATGCTTTGTAATATCTTGGACAGAAAATGCCAACAATTACTGCATTATTCAATTTCTTGATTGGAGACCTATAGGAAATGCTCTTGGGTCATCACTCATTTTTTTTTTTTTTTTAATAAATTGATGTTCAGTTACTTTCAGGTAAGATATGTGAACTATTTTGAAAATGTATGCAGTAAATTAAAATCTTCAGTCCCATGCAAACCCCCTTAAGCATGGAAGAGTGAACACATATGCAGGGGGCTAAGAGAGGAAATTACACTGAGTAAAACTGTGCCAGGGAGCATTCAGTGGAGCAGTGACCAACCACTGGCATGATTGTGGCTGTCTCTGCACCAAGATTGCACTGACAAGGCTTGGTCGGTCTCCCATAGTCTTCCAACACGGTCCTACATGTCTTTGTATGTTCAGGTAGGGCCACGTGCCTTTATAGCCCGTGTCAGGGCCCATGAATTAGTGATTCAGATCACCATTTTGAAATTAATCTTACATTTTTCCCTGCAGTATCCTTGATCTCAGGTTCTGGCTCCAGAAAACTGCAAGGTTCAGTGTAACATGTCAGCTGTTCAGAACTGTTTTTTCTCCTCAGAGACAGTATTCTTTTTGAGAAACAAAATTATAGTTTTTTGCTTTCTCTTTATTTACCTGCAACTATCCAGCAAACCTGACATCAGTTCTCCTAAGCTAGGCATTCTCCTTTATGATTTTTGGCGAGCTTTTCCCGTGCAATTCTGCAGTTTATGTACCATAGTATTTTTTATATTGCTATCATCTGGGCGTTGAGGATAATGAGGGCTTGCAGTGATGTTACTGATGTGACATTAAACTTTTTTTAAATCCATTCCCATTAAAATGTGGTCTATTGACAAAGATGTTCAATTCAAATACAGAATGTTTAGTGAAAACAAATGTATGTAACTGCTTGTTTAGCCATGTAACCTCTAGAAAAGCTATCTGAGAAAAGTGAGGTAGAGAATTAAGATGTATGGATTTTTTTTCTTTTTTTCCCCCCTTTTTTCAGGACTACCGAAGCAAACCTCTGCTTCTTTTGCTTCAAGGGGTTAATTTTTCTTGTACTGCTATCAGCTTGTTCACTTGGCCTGTATTTTTTGGCCTATAATGAGCTTCAACAATTTCCTGAATCACTTCAAATTAATAAGAGGGAATGGGAATATTCTGTTCTGCATAGCCTGTGTTAATAGCTGTAATTATTTTCCTTGGATGTTTCTCTGAAAATCATAATTTATACATCTACATTTCAGGTGATGCAGGGCAGTTATTTTATGTTTAAATCAGTTTTTTATATGTCCATAAAGCAGCTGTGGACTTAATTCCATCTATCCTAGTTTCATGCTCTAGAAGGTGCTCTGCAAGCACTTACAAGCTCTGCAAGCTCCAAATCTCTCCCAGGTGTCTGTTCAGTTTACAAATCATACCCTGTTCTGGGTGAATATAATCATGCCTGTGTTTTAGGTGCGCACCTCTATCAGTGTCAGCCCTGCTGGGTTGCCGTGTTCGGTTGTTGATGTTCGCTTCGGCTCATGCCAACGCCAGGGATGGGTTCACTTTGGCATTCCTGTTATATACTAGGTTACTCGCAGAGGTGACTGGGGCAGATAAACCCCGTGGGAATGAGCAGTGGGAGGGCATTTTTTCTTCCCCGAGGATCCAGTGAGCACAGTCAGGGAGAGACTATTACAGAGTCCACGAGGCGTTCGAGTGATTCAGTGCCAGGCTTTGCAGTAAGGAGCAGCTATCTAGGCTTCGGTGGTGATAACATTAATATCCTGGGGGTTCGGAGCATTGGGCATGATTTTCTTCAACTCAGAATTTTGGCTGAAATAGAAACATAGTGAACAGGCAGAGTTGTTTATAAATCCTTGTCCAGTTGCCCTTCCAAACTGAAAAAGTTAAATATATTGGCTTACATTCCAGTAGTGCCTTTTTTATTATTATTTTTATTTTTTTTTATTTTTTTTTTATTGTAATGAGGCTCCTTTTAATTTAAAAATCTTTTCATCTCTCTGTGAGGAGATACAGGACATTCACTTGGAAGACCAGTGTCTGTACAGACTGACCCCTAAGCTCTGGGCAAAAACAGTCCTCTGGCACAGGCCTTTTAGGAGAACAACACGACACGTTTACCCCCACGCAGGCATGTCAAAGACATCTATTCAGTTATTGATTTTTTTTTTTCCTAGCATCAAAATACAGCAAACTGCTAGGGTCCAATTTCATGTGTCCTGTTGTGAAAAGACTACTGTATTGCAGATCTATAGATTGACTCAATTGCCTTACACGTGAGGCTTCTTAAGTTTAGCCTGGCTCTTTTCAAAACTTGTTTCTTACGCACATAGGCATATGTATAAAAAAACTCTTTAGATTAAAGTATTATTTTTACACTTGCTTTTAAATTATCATGTATTTTTAATTGTGACAAGTTTAAGAGAGTAGGTTAGATAAACATTTCCTTGCAAATGTCATTATTGCTTGCACCTTGTCTATTGGGAGAGACAGCTCAATGGTGTCTTCAGTGTTATGCTCTAACCAGATGCATGAACCAGATGCACTGCACTTTTTTTAGAAAATCTAGATTTCCCAAGAATGGATTTTTCACCTGTGTTCATCTTTGCCCTCTGGACATGTCCATCTGTTTCCACAGTAAATTTTTTTCTCTGAAAGATTGTAAAAACAAGCCTAAATAGCATGTGTTGTTTCACAGGAAATATCGCAAAAAGCTCCTGCAGTTTCAGTGCTTCTCCAAATCACTCTCCCAGGAAGGATGCTGGGCCTGGATTGATAGACTGAAATCTATCAAAATAGCAAATGCTTTGCACGATTCCAGAATTAAACTACTTTAATGTTGGTGGTCTTGTGGAAGGGAATCTGCTCATTCTAGAGTAACCTTCAGTCGCTTTCCTCGCATTCTGGGAATTGTAACTGTTTTTGTCGGTGGTGGTGGTAGGGTGGTGGTTTTATTGCTGCTCGTGCATGGTGTTCAGGAATCAGAGTCAGGTACAGGGCACTTTCATTTCGTATCTGATTTCAAACTAATAGTACTATGAAACATGACCTCTGCACAACGTATTCGATATATTTAACTGGCTTTAACAGCTCCCTCAGGAAAACTGTATTTCTATTAACTATGTCAGTGTAACTCAGTGCATCACCCTCCTATGGAAACGGAGCTGTGCTTTTTCCTTCTCTATTGTCTTGTGATCTCTCTCTGGTGCTTTGAATTTGCGCTTTGAAGACTTTAAGATACCTAAAACAAATCTCCCTCATTATTTCTGTTTGAACAAAAACCAATGAGACCAAGTTACCTGAACATACTAGCACATTTTGACTGGGTTTTGCTTCTCCTCATGTGGCTCCTTGGCCTCATTTTTCCTGCATTCACATTCCTGCAAAACTAGCTAGTCATGGCCAATTTGAGATTTGTCCATCATTGATTATTTATTTGCTTTTACTCCTTTGAAGTGTTTTTTTTTTTTCTGTTCCCGGCAGGTGTTTAATACAGCTGAAAGTATTTGTGAATAGCAAGTGTATAAGGCCCCAAATAGCAAATACAACAGCCCAGTCCTTGTCCTGCCTCTACAGGTGCAGCGGGGAAGACAGTTAATTGGCTCATTAGCACCTATTTCTGAGCGTGCTGTCTGTAAGAGGGGTTTTGGGAGGGTGGATGAGCAGCTGGGAGCAGAAATGAAGGTGTGGAGGCTGCGTGCTGGATGCATTTGAATCAGGAAGGTGCCGGCCAGGTGGGAGCTTATCAGGACCTAGTGCCACGTGTGAGTGAGCTCCTTGCTGTCACCTGACTGACACCGGTGTTCCCAAGTGCTTTATGTCTTCGGGTAACTATTTCTTTTTTCTTTCAACTCTTCTTGTGCTTCCGGGACTTTCTGTAGAAAAACTAATAGATAAATGGTGTATTTGGTTGGCCTGCTACAGTAGCATCTTGAAAATGTCAAAAAGAACTCCCTGTTATTGGCCTAAGTATTGATGTTTGGTCACATTAATGTGCCAGCCTTCTTGAAAGGTCACTTTGAAGACTTACTGCTGAATGTTAAAAGCTTCTTCACCACCCACCTGCCTGCCCCGGCCCTGCAGGTCTCTGCAGTGACGCTCTCTTGCTCCAGGTCAGCCCTGCCCTGGGGGAGCCCCCTTGGTCCAGGTGCGTTGGTCACCGGATGATGGGTGATGTGCGCAGTCTTTGCTATCAAAAAAGCTTGGGGTAGACAAGTGTCTTTGGGATGTAATTGTAAAACTGAAAAGTACAGCAAATCCAAATTTTAATTTAAATACCTCCCGATTTAAGCTTCAGCTTGTTGTCAAAATTTCATTTGGAAAATCTTGCTTTGAGTAATTTTATTTTCCTTGTACTACACCTTTGTGATCTTTAAAGAAGATTAACTTAGTGTGTTTTCTTTGCATAGCAATCATTTATTTTATTTATACACAGCTAGGGCTCAAAGCAAATCTTACATGGGCTTTACCTTCAATTGAACAGGGTTTCCCCAGATGAAACACTACCAGGACTTGCAAGAGATATTTTTAGAGTGAACCTGATCTTCTGAGGTTTCCTTCATATTTTTGCATTTCACAGGGTATTTCCCCCTTATTGAGAAACTGATTTCCCTTCAGAGAAGAAAACTGAATATTTTGGGCCTATTGGTGTGCATGTGCATTTGTTTGTATATAACATGTACACATTAGCTTTCTTTCTGAATGGATTTGTCTTCTTTATTGCCTTTTTTTTTTTCTTTTTTTTTTTTTTTTTTAGTGTGCTGACCTGACCTGACTGATGCATCATTGCTGATAATGACAGCTAGTTGTGATTTAGTTTTTCCTATATGTCTTTGAGGCTGTTTTTCCCCTTTTATTGACACGAAAACTTGGTAGGCCATTAACAAGAAGTTTTCATCTGTGAGCTCAGAAACAAGAGTCTGAAATTACCTACGTATCTTTCTGGGCTGTAATTCAGATTATGTGTTCTTGTTTGTGGAGCCTTTTCACTTATCCCTTGGTTTTCATGAATAGCATAGTCCAATTTTCTGATTCTGATCTTTTACCACTTCTTGCTGATTTTTATTTTTTTTGAAACCTTAAAAGGATAATATATCATGAGACAAAATATAGCTATCTTCTGCATGATTACTAGATTTAGTCGTCTTGCACAAGATGACTATCTCCCCACCCTGCCCCCTTTCTAATGGGGAAGTTTTTGTTCATTTTTATTTGCTTGCTGGTTTCTTTCCCCTGGCAGCTCTTGTAAAATGTGCACATCCAGTATTGCTCTCCGTAGGCTCTTCACTTGTTGTTTCCTTCTCTCAAAAGGTTTTTGATGATGTGTGCTAAACTCGGCATGAAATTAAAGAACACTTTTATTTATTTATTTATTTATTTATTTATTTATTTATTTATTTGTGGGAACCTCCAATACTGTTTGGAATAACATGAATCACACAGTGATTCTGGACACAAATGTGAATCTACTTGGTTTAAAAGTGAGTTTTTCCATAGGGAGAACCCACATATATATCTTCAGCTTCTTGAAGGCAAGTTTGGTGTAGGGGTGGGTCCCAATTCATAATTTTTCACTTAAGCGTCTTGGTACATTCAGACAGATAACGGTACTTGCACAACCTCAAGTGCAGCTTGACTTTTTGACAGAAAAATCAAACACACTGTTGAAGCTCATTTCTTTCTTCAAAAATTGCATACATGAATCATTAGCACCTTTAACAAGCTGGAAGATCTCCAAATCTATTTGGTCAATAACTCTCCGCTTCAAACAGAACTGCAGTAATTTCTTTCAAGGCCTGGCTGATGTGCCTCTCTCAAAACTGATGAGATTGTCTGCAGACACTTTTACTTTACAGCAAGACATATAGTATATTTTCTATTTGTGAATTTCTTTGATATTAGTGCTCTGACACAACTATAACTTTCTTTCAATGCTGAGTTTTGTCTGAAATTGTAGAAACTTGGTGAAAGTGTAGAAAATGGTGAGTTTTAATAAACAACTCGCCTACGTTTTAGGAGACAGTAACGAAGATGATGTATTTGTTTTTGTCTTGTTAATGGGTTTTTACTCTTGTTTACATTTTTAATTAGCAGTTCACAACAAATATGTATATGTATATGTATGTTTCAAGGACTGGGACATCTCTCTCCTCAGCAGAGGAGGCCTCACCTGTATAGCTGTCCCCCCTGTTCCTTCATCTGCTCTCTACGTGCTTGGATTTGGATCAAATAGGCAGCCCCTTGCTGCTGTCCTTTCAAATACAAAATGAGGGTGTTATTGCTAGATGACATCAAGGGTCTAGGTTAACCAGGGAAGTTGCTATCTGATTAAGGAGTAGAGTCTCCTTAACTGGTGGTAGTTGTGTTTTGGGCAGGATATTTGACCTCAGGTCGGTCACCACTTAGGTGATTCGGATGGGTCTGAAAGGGTCTTGAAATGCAGCAGTAGTGCTGTTCTGCCACTGTGGGGTTTCATTAGTGCATCTCCAAAGTGCTGCTCTTCAATGGACCAATTATTGAATGTCTGTAAAACCCATACTGTAGTACTAGTTAATATTTGGGAGGGCAGCCTTGATCTTAGAAATTGGGGTTTGCAGTACAGCAGACCTCCTCCACCCCGGAGGGCTGTGTCTAACAGCACCTGCCTCAAGTCCGGAGTGGGGATCTGCTGTGTGAGCAGGTACCACAGTGTTGTTGTGCATCCCCCTCTACGCAGCTGCTTGAGCAATTTGCTCCTTGGAAAACAATTCGTCTAGTTCATCTAGTCAGGTGTGCTGTCTCTCACCATGACCAAAAGCAAACTTTGCTCTTAATGGAGAGGAAAATAACTCGGCAACTGTAAGGGCTCCAGGTGCACTGCTCCACTCTGTCTGGGAGTTTAGTTAGTTGAGTTTAAGGTCAAGAACTACTCTGAAGAATGAAGTCTCACCGAGAGTTGTCCCACTCTCCTTTGGAAGCCGCACTTAAGCGGAAGCCCTCGCACTTGTTCCCCACTTCGGCCCAGTTGCAAAGGCGTTGCAACTGCCTCAGCAATGGTCTTGTTCCTTCTTAATTCTGGTCTTGACCTGTGGACTTGGCTTTGTCACTTGGCCTTGGACCTGCCTTAGAGCTACAGGCTTGCTGGCTGATCAGTCAGCAGAGATCTCCGGACCGGATCCTGGCCCCGACTTAATGGCTCTGTCCCTGGCTCGTGTTGCAGAGGCAGCAGCCGCCCTCCCTTCTCCCTCTTGCTCTCCGTGGAGCCTGCACTGCTTCCTGACCAAGACTTCCTCGGGTAGAAGTGTTTCTGTTGAGAAACCTTAGCAAACAGCTTTCTTCCATGAGCTTGGCAGGTGCCTGTATTTAACGCTTTTTGAAGGAGCATCTAGTACTTTAAGCAGTGTTGATACAGCTGTGATACTGAGGGAAGGCTTATTTTATGTTTTTTTGTTATTGTTTGATATAGTTGCTTGGTTATAGTTGCTCTTTGCCTAAAATAAGTAATACAAGGTGAGGTATATAGTTATTTTTCAAACTTTTTTTTTTTTTTTTTTTTTTAAAGAACAGAGTAGGATAATTGTCTTGTTTCGATTTTGCCATTGCAATGATCAGGCAACCATAAAATTTTATTTTGTAACCTTTTTTTATCATCTAGTGGTGGGAACCTTCTGTTGCTAAAGCTGCTAAATTTTCCTCTTAATACTAGCTTACAGCGTTTGGACCCAAGTTGTTATGCACTGTATAATAAACAAAGAAAAATCACAGTAGAGTAATGGAAAACTGACAACTTTAGGGCTTTACTTTATCTTTTATTACAATTTCTTTCTTCCTTCTCTGTGAACACAGAACAACACTATATTTTCAGTTTCAATGGCTTATTGAAGGTTAAAGGAAATTACAATACAAAGAACATAAGTTCTTCAGGAGAGAACAAAGATACAGTACTTTGCTACAAAAAATTGCATGAAACCCGTCTATTTACCTTTCACTCCATGAAATGCGTTGCCTATATTCCCCTTGTGTTTTTATGAACATAAAGCTTGTAGTTTCAGATGAAATATAAAGACAGACATGTGAGATATCAGGTACATGGTGCACGAGAACCTTTCCCTGTTGGGCAATACTGAGAATTTTTCTCTAGTCCTGTAGCTAAAACAAACCCTGTACCCAGCTGGGAAAAGGGTGGAAGCAGCATGTTTGTGTTATTGTGCAACATAGCATTAAAAAGCCTCTATAGTGTTTTTTTTCTCCTTGTTTTTCATAGCTGGCAGAAGACTGAGCCTTTCTTGCGTGCTTTGTTTCTTAGTTAAGTCTTAGAAATTACTCTATTGGCTGTGGGGCACAGCTCTAGGTGACTGCTGGAGCTGGTGGCAGGTCTCTTCTCTCCAAGGTTTGTAGCTTGCTCTCCTCAAAGCCAAGTCCCTCGGAAGAAGGCTCAACCCTGCCTGTTCTGGTGGAGCTTAATGTCCTTAACAGCTCCTGCTTCTAAGAGGAACCGTTTAGCACCTCAGTTATCTTGAAGTTATAGGGGGAACAGGGATAAATACTGATTCAAAAATGTGAGTATCAAAGATAGCTGCTTTTTATGCCAGAGGGGGAAAAAAAAAAGGTGCTAGTAAATGATACTGTCACTCCTGTCTGGTTTGAAAAATCTGTGCTTACTGGGCCACCAGCCAGGGACTCCTGGATCTCAGAATAATTCTGTCACTTGATTTAAAGTAGACACTATGTTAATACATGCTGCTAGACTGCTTCCTTAATGAAAAGTGAATGCAGTTTTCGCTCTGTTACCTCAGTTCTTCTAGACCTTAATTTGGTAATGGAAAACTGGCAAGATCAGCATTATTTGATCACAGCTATACTAGGAAAGTTTCAGGCATACTTTTCATTACGAAAATACTATTGTTGGAAATATGTGCTTAAGGTTTAGGACTTTCTTTATGTAAAAGAGTAAGCAAGTGAAAACAAAAATCTGCATTAATTTGGCATACCATTTGTTATCAGAATTATTTCTAGTAAAATATTATAAAGTAGAGTTTAAATACTCAAATGATTCTTTTGACTTTAGTAGAGCATTTTACTTGGGATGAATGGAGCAGGGCCTATATTAAACTCCTTGGTTGGAAAGCTTTTAGGGAAAAAAAGTCTTTGGGATTTGTTGGGGGAAAAAAAAAAGAAAAATTCAATATATTCTTCTGGAATTTTTTGGTCCATTTTTATACCAGTAACTTAATCTTGAGAACACGTTAATGGGGTAAACACTAAGGAAAATGGTTTTAATAGAGCAAGGAATCCCATTAGCCCTGGGGGAAGTTTTTGGCCTCTAGGTTTGATCTAGAGCAGTGTAGATGGTTGATTAGTTATGCTGTGAACCAAATGATCTCTTACTAGATATTTCCTAGGAAGTATTAGAAGTGTTTGAAAGCCACCCCTTAGCTGTCTGTGCTGGTTTGAACAGGGGATTAACTGAAGCTGCCAACATGGCACTATGTCAGATGGGATAGCTCTCAAATTAAGTTTCACAAAGAAAGGATCCTATCAGAATAAAGCCATTCAAAATATATGGGAAGGTTGAGGGACTCATCTTTATTTTATATTTAGCAATACAATGGAAAGAAAAAAAATCTACTTTTTTTTTTTCTCTTTCTCTATTTTTCTTTTTAGAAGTCAATAGGATCAGATAAATTGGAGGCCACAGTACTCCCTAGACTTTCAAACATGGCTTTTGGAAGTATGGGTTAAATCATAGCTAAAAACTTGATTACAAGTAACTATATAAAGACAAGGAGTGGTCTGTGGAAAGCCAGCGCCCGCAGTACTGAATTAGGGCTTGAACCAGGTATCTTGCCAGAGGGTCTGAGCTTGTTCTTGTTCTCACCCTGTTGTAGATTCCATTCTGTGCTGGTGGGATATTAGATTTCTTAGGTTAAGTATCACTTTTTAAAATGAGTGTCATGCCCAATAGTGTATATATTTCTGCTGGAACAGCTAGATAGTCCTTTATTTTTATTTTCCATAGTTTTTATTTTTTAATATCTTGCTACTTTCATGAAATGTGACTCTTCTGTTTCCTAAGAGGCAGGATATTTTGTTTCCTTGTTTGTTTTCAGATTTTTTTTTTGAGTATATATTATCTAAAAAGCGCTTAAAACATTAACGAGCTTTTAATTTCCAACAGTTAGGAGACAGAAAACCCGAACAGAAAGCAGAAACATTTGACCAACTGGCCCTTAAAAACTTATAGCTGAGTTCAAAACTTGAGTGAAGAGTTCCCAGTATGTCCCCAGGTAAGTTTTGAGCAAAAATCACTCTAAACAGATGGATGAAAATTTTGCGTGAATCGTGGGAGTGCGGTTGGTTTTCATGGGATCCTGCAAACTACATTTAAAACTTGCACAGATCAGTTGACTAGAACTATTGACCTGTTTGACCTGTGGGAAGTTGCCCTATAAAAAGTGTTGTCTGGACACACTTGATTACAAACGTATGTTTTTCTATCAGTCAGAGTAGCAAGCTGAATAACTGCTTAGCTTGACTGACTGAACTTGGAGGATTTTGTCAGTACCAAGTGTAGACTTCTCTCCTGCACGCAGAGGAAACCTGGTGTCAGTTTGTGCTCATGCCTTATCCGGCAATTCCGAGTGTAGAAAATGTCAGAATAAATAACATCCTTTTCAGGCTAAACACAGTGACAGACAACAGCTAATGCATTCACATGTATAACTCGGTGTTCATGTACAAGCATTCCTTATATCCCTGATTCTTTAATGAAGCAACATCTGTGAATTCCCTGGTTCTTTAAGGAAAGGCAGACTTCTTTCCCGTGATAATAATCTGGGTTACAAAAGTAACCAGCCCAACTCTAAGTGAACTGCTGTTGAAGGTTTATTTTTGCAGGGATTGTGCCTGGATTTTCTGGAGGAAATTCTTTTTGTGTATTGCTTTACCTGCTGTTCCCCATGATACTGTGTGGAAATGCTCATCTTCTTTGTCCTCAACACATTCTTGGCCTATGTTTAATATAAAAGCTATCAGGAAATAATAGAATTAATCTCTATCTGCATTTAATGCAACTTTATACTGGGAATCAGAGATGTTACTGTATATACTGTTATAACCTCTTCATGTTCTTGGCAAGGAGTCTAACTGTAGTTTGGAAATACCTGATCTTCTAACTCTGAAAGTACTTTAGGATAAAACTTTTTTAGGATATGGGCATATGTGATGAGTCAAGGGAAAAGGATGATTTCATTTTGATGATATATTCCACTTCTGCATGCTGGTCAATACTCCACTAAGGGCTATGATTAAAGTTAACATTCCCTGACGCTAATGGGCTCATTGGATTTCTAATCTCCCCAAATATGAGCTAGAAGACGGATCTGAAAGCTCCCTTCAACTGAAAGGTGAGGATCAGCTCCTCATGGTGCTATCTATCAGGGACGTTGGCATTTAGCATCGCATCTCGCGGCCGCAGTGCAGGCTCTGAACTGCAAACCTGCTGAGGTCTGGGTTTCCTGGTGTTGTACTTATGCCAAATGCATTTGCTGTCTTAGCAGAGAACAGAAGATACCATCTAAGGGCCAAGTCATGCTCTGTACCTCAGAAATGAGAAGAGTGAGTGAATATATATATATATGTAGTGGCAGTGAAAAGGATAACGTGAACCATTTCTTTATATATATTGATTATCTAATTTGAATCAGTCAAAATTGCTGAATGTTTTTGATCTGCATTCTGTGAAGAATAAGGGTCAGCGTAATCTCACTGAATGACAAAGTAATATAGACAAAGTTATATATTAAAAAAATCTAAGTGACATAAATACAAAGGAGGATGTTTTCTTCATGAGGAAAAACAAAACAGGGGAGATGAAAACATTTTCCAGATCATAAACATCTATAAGGACAGTTTGTATAGATTGGGCTAGAGTGGTTGTCTCGCAACTCCTGTTTTACTGTGCATTTCTTAAGAAAATGAGAGATACTTTTGCCAAGATACTGTGTGCAGCTATTCCTCAAGGTGAACTCAGAGCATTCATGCCTTTTTTCAAAGGAGCTCAGATTTTTTTTTCTAAATATCATCATGAATAATAATAAAAAATGATCATAATGGCAAGTTCCCTTCCCTGTCTTAAGTTCCTTGCTTTAAGCACAAAATCAAAATTACATTTATCAGAAATACTGCAGTGTGAACTGGTCCCTAAACTCAAGATGGCAAATTGTTCTGGCTTTGTATGGTTTTATTCCAGTATTTATTTTTTTTATGCTGGAACTTTTCCTTTACCTGTATGGTTTTAAATATATCCATTAATGAAAATATAAAAATGAATGCACTTGCGTTATGGAAGCTATTCTGCACGTTCTAAACTGTTTTACTTAGTTAAGCTTAATAGATATTCCTTAAAACTATTACTTTCTTGGCTCCCCCTGTGTCTCATTTGTCTTAAGCTAGCTAAATCAATTATGCATGTCCTCATCTTTGACATAATCTATGAAGATACTGTTTCCCCAGGTATAGCATATTTATCTTCATTTCTTAAAGATTATTCCTAAGTTTTCTATTACCCTAGGTGCTCAAAATGTGCATACTTGGCTGTTTTTATGTTCTTGTGTATTTTCATCTGACCTCAGCTTTAATGGCATGTTGCGAACCAAATGGCATTCCTGTAAAAGTATTTGCAGTTTTCCTTTAAATGTGCTTGTTCATTGGTTTACCTGGACCATGCTTCCTCATCCATGAGGATACCAGTCTGAAAAGCTTTGGCGATTAAAGTGAAACCAACATGTTAGTTCTCTCCTTTGAGAAACTGAGGCATTTATCTTGAAAGCCCTAGTCCTGCAGATATTGAAGTTTGAAATACAGTACACTATTCTGTTGTGTTAGTCTCCTCTGTAATAGCACCCACTACTTGCAGTGTTCCAGAAAGGCCATGGAAATGGGCTGTGCATCATCGCTGTGTTTGGTTTCCTATAACGCCGAGGAATCAAGACACCATTAATACCTCCTAGGGGATCCTCCTGTTACAGTAATCCATAGGAAATGGAGACTGGCTGAGAGACCCAGACAGGTCACTGCGTGATCACTAAAATGTCAAAAGTCTCATCCGCACACCTCAAGCTTTGTGCCTCCTCCCCAACAAATTCTTGCCAAATGAAGTATCAAGCAACTTTGCTAAGTTCTAGCTGCCATAACCTTGTTTTTTAATCTATGTAATGTTACTAAAAGCTTCATTAATGGGTCTGGGTTAGGCATTCCTGTTCTCTTATTCGCCATGGGACTTGGCTGATGGGATGGAGATTGCCTGAGTCATCTCACTGGTTTTAAATATAGCCGCAGCCTTTGGAGTCCCGCCAGTGCTATAAGAATTAATGAAAATCAATTCTGAATCTTGAGATGACTCTCTTAATTTGTACTCTAAGGATTTGGTTTTAATCAGGAACTTCCTAGTTTATGACAGGAGAGGGAAAGAACTGCGTCAGGCTTACAATACGGTCATATTTTGTTTTATTTTTACAAATAAGAAATAGGAGTTCTTGCTATTTTTGCTAAGGTAGATTCTCATACTTCGTACACTTTTTTTTTTTTTTTTTTTTTACAATTATTAATGTATTAGGGATTACTACTGTTTTTTCTTACTGTTTGAAAATCTCTTATGTCATAGTTCAATATGGGATATCTCCTGCAGCCTGCAGTTGTTTCCCACATTAGCTGATTTTGCCTTTTGACATTTAGTTGTTATTCAGACTTTCATTTCTTCTGGCTTTTGTTTTGAAACAAATCAAATGAAAAACTGGTTTAAGGAGAAGCTGAGCAAACTGTAGAATTTAGTGATTCTCAAGTGCTTCCATTTTGTGAGTTCAGAAATCTCAACTCATTTTTTTTTTTTTTACATGGAGAAGTTTAGATTTATTTTAAGCAGCAAAATATGCTCAAAATGATCCTTGAGATTTCGAGCTGTCTTGGAAGCTATTGCCGAGCTGGGCTGCTCTGTGCTGAAAGGGGTTTCTAACGTGATCCTGGGCCCTGAGGCCGGCTGTCTGGCTGGGCTGTACCTCGGCCTTGTGGCCGGTTCTGGAGGTCTCTGCTTCCCTCTTTGGGCCTCAGACAAGTTGCCTGTCTTGCTGCACTACCAGGAAATCAGAAGCTTTCAAAAAAAGTTAGTAGAAATGATGGGAATAATTTTTAGTAGAAACTAAATAAATGCGCTTTTAAGTATAGGAACTCATAGAAAATAGCTGTTGGATGGTCAGTGTGGAGATTAAGCTCTTGTTACATCAATAATTATCAGTTGTTCAGACAGTCAGCCTTTCCATTGTTCTTGAACAGGCTGTAGGTAGTTTTTATTTTCCATATATATGTGTGTACATATCTATAGACATATGTATATGAAATGTTAAACCCCCCCCCAAAAAAATTGAAGGCATTATAGCTAATTCTTTAATTCTTACAGAAAATACAGAAATTACATAACTAGATTTCAGGATTTTATACAGCACTATGGAGGGATTAAACAATGGTAAGGAATGGTCAAGGTAGCCTTAACAACAACAAAGAAAGTGGATGATATTACATTTGAGAAGCAAATTACAAAAATATTCTCCATTACTTTAAAGAGTTGATAAAATATTGGATTCTGTTAGAATGTTAATGTTTAATAAATATAGTTATTGTGAAATAGTGCACTTGTGGAATAAGGAAATCATCAAAAAAACCTGTGCTCTGTTTTTTATTGTAATAGCAACGTGACAGGTATGACTATGCAGTCTTATGAACTGCATATCTTTGATGCAATTGTATCAATCTAGCCATATAGTATCAGAGTGAATAGTGATGGTAGCAAAATGTGGATAGAATAACAAAACTTAAGGTGTTGTGATGGACAGCATATAAATTAAATTCTCTTTTTGTTCCCAACGTGTTTGTTTAATTAATGAACATATATTGCAAACACTGCTTTGTAACAGTCCATGCATTATTAAAAAAAAAAAAGTTATGATCTTGCCTCGCTCTGAGGATTGATTGATTTTTAAATTAACTAGTAGTCTGTGTGTTATTTGTATGGTGCTAAAACCAAAGCACTGAAATTGCTTGATCTGTGTAATTGCTTATTGTTTAATTAAAGAACTCTTCAAAATAGACATCTGCATGGATACTTTCAAGATTATTCAATTATAAATTGAATTGTCACAGAATGTTAACTTTTACAAACAAAACAAAAAATCCACAATACTTCATTTGCTGTTTCTTGATAGAAAAAGATGAGCTTTCTGTAACTGAAACTTTGAAGTTAGACAAATTTGTTTTCTTCACTGGGGGAGGTCAACAGTTTCTTATTATACCTGCTAAAAAAATCTTTATGAAGGATCGCAAGCTGCCACTAACCTTTATCATGGTTCAGATTTGTGCAATTCTTGTGTAGTTCTGCACTGAAACAGCATGGAATTGTGTGGATTGGTTTTGCATTCGCCCATATCATGAGGCCATGAATTTCTTGGACCTCAGGTATTGAGTTACACCTGAATTATTGAAACAGCAGTAAATTCAAATGGGCTTCGGTGTCCTTGCACAAAACGAGAATGCAGGGGCAAAGCCTTCCCTAAAGACTAGGGCAGCTTTAGGGATCCAGAAGCTGAAACAGTCTTACCCCATGTCTCTTTCTTACTGGCATTAAGTAATTCTCTCTCCATTTGAAGAAACGGGTGGAACACATTGATGTTAATTCTGTAGGTATGGATGAAGGAACTTCAACATACTGTGCCATGCTTATGCTTACCAACAACTCTAATACTTGGTGAAGCTTTGACCAATATCTGAGACTTCAAGTATAACTTAAGTGCATAGATAGTGGTTTTTCTAAATGTGCACAGCAGGGGTTTTGAATAAATGGGAGATGGACAGTATTTTCCTACAGCACCAAGACACTGCAAAGGACCTGCTTCAAGAGGAGGATGATTTAGGTTCCAGCGTGGGCTTGCTGCTCATCTCCCTGGTGCTTTCCTTCCTCCCTGCACCTTTGCATTCAGTACACAAGTGGGGAACCATTTCCTTTTAATCTTTGCTGCTCACTGCGGGCAGTTTAATAGGGTCAGGAACACTGCGGGTGAGCAAAGAAAATAGCAAGACTGGGAATGAAGCTGAGCTGGGTGGGATAACCTTTTTTTAGTGATAGCAAGCTGTTTAATCTCCCTCTTTATGGAAGTGCGCTGTGATGCTCACGTGCACGGTTTATCACCTGCTCCCTTCCCTGTGCTCTCGGTGTCTATTTAGAAGCCGTATCTGCTTGGTTTATGATTATTACAGCTCATCTGTTTTGCTGCTGCTCCAACAGCCCTTCTACTTAGCACAGAAAATTAGCCCTTCTACAGTGCCCAGAAAATATATGGAGTGGCCAGTCTCCAATTTGGATTTGATTGCTGACCCAGAAGAACTTGTAGGACCTGCAACTTCGTGTCATCCATAGCAATGAGAACATCGTGCTGGACGTTTTTAATCAGTGATTTTCTAGTTGTAGCCTAGCTCAGTTTAAACTAGCAATATTTCTGCTTATTCTGGTAATTTTCTAGATATCAAACACAGCTCCCTACTAATGCAGTGAAATGTCTTTTCAGGACACCTGTTGAGGAAAAAAAGATAAAGGAAGATGAACTAGATGCACTGGTAAGCTCTTTCTGTCCTGAAATATTCATGCCTTAGAATACATTTTTTAAAAAAAGATATACACACATAACTTTCAAATATATAATGTATTTAATGTCTGAAATGCTGGAAATTACCCCTGTGCCTGGGAGTAGAATTCCTAACCACGGCGTGTGGAGAGCCACAGATGAGGCTTTACAGCCATCAACGAGTGGCTGCTTAATGCTAAGACCAGAACTAGTTCCAGAGGAAGCTGAACTCAATTGATCACTTGTTAAGATGATGGGACATGGTGCTTTGTCAGCAGCATTAATTTTTATTCCTCCCACTATTACTTAGGCAACAGCTGCTGTCAGAAAAGGGAAGTTTAAGCTCTTGTGGCCCTGCTGATGCTGCATAAAATAAAAACAATTGGCTACCAGGTTCTGTAGTAGTGATCAAACATCACATTTTTGAGTACTCTTACCTCTAATATTTGCCATCCTAGGCTGTTCTACAATTTTTATCATAATAAAGCAACTGTGTTAATATCTAAAGGCAGAAGCTCCTCCTTCACAATCAGAGAATGACTGCACACAAGTTAAGGAGGTTGTATTGCTTGAAGTATGTTGTGAGAGGTAGGAGGTTGGTGGAACCCACAAGAAAGCAATGAAAATTATAAATAGTGGGATCAGAAACAGCTGTTAGTTTGATAGCAGAAAGGCAATTTAATTTCTTGGAGGCCAATGCTATGTTTCCCCTCTCCCGAGATATTCACAGTGCACAGTTACAAAAATGTTGTCAGTGTGCAAAACAGACCTAGTGTTTCCTCTGGCCTGTCTGCCTGTCATTCAATTTTTTTAAAATTGAATAAAGTATTCCATTTTTGAGGACTGAAGGGTAGGGATAGTCTTCACAAGCACAATTCTGATTCCCTCACTGAATATTGAGGGAATCAAGAGGAAGGGGTAATTTTGAGGATATTGCCTCCTCAATGTTCTTATCTGGAAATACCTTATAAAATGGAAATGCTGAAAATAAGATTGTTCCAGTTTTAACCTACTGCAAACAGTTTCCTCTGAACACATCTCCATTTCCAAAAACAACAAAAAAAAAATACAGAAGAACACTTGCAGGAGATTTAAAAAGTAACTGCAGAGGTAATTTGGCACCGTATTTTTTCTCTCTTTTATTGAGCAGCTTCTTAAAACAGGATGTAGTTTTGCTTTCTTGCTCTGAACTGTATGGTTTGATGTGTGGTCATGGCTCTGTCTGTTTGGGTCTTGGGCGGGATGATGGGGGCATTGTTTGACAGCATTATGCAAGGGAGGCAATGAATTCATTTTCTGCATACAAGGTGCACTGTCGGTTTTAATTGTTTTTGCTGCTTTCGGGTATTTTTTATGTCTGTTTTTCATTTCTGGCACTCTTCTGCTCATACGTTCACTGCCTGGAGCCAGGCATGGCCAGGGATGGCTGTCCTGGGAACCCAACGCCGCAGCGCAGCAGTGAGAGGGTTGCTGGAGAGCTGCGGTGGCCTCTGCGGCGTCTGGAGGCAGCGCAGTCCCCTGGCGCTGCTGCCTTTGCTTTAAGCCACCCTGAGCTGTCTGTGGGGTGCCTTGAGATGGCATTCAAAGAAGATGCAGTATCTGGGGCTGTTGTGCTGTCTTGCATCACTGAGCATCTCCAACGTTTCTCCTTGGAGACAAAGGAAAATCCAGCCTGGCTTTTGCAGTGCGGCTTGTGCTGACTCAGTGCTTCAATCCACAAAGTTAATTTGAGAAGGATATTAAATTGAAGGATTTCAATGTTTTAAGCCTCAGCCCCTCAGGCTTCACACAGAATGAAACACATAATCAGCTTTCAGTAAGCACTAGTCTTCATTAATCATAAACTGTAGGCAAAGTTGGGGGTTACAAATTTAGATATTTTATTGTTGTTTCATGTTAAATGGCTATTATCTCTTTTTCCTATTGTATACGACTCTCTCAGCAACTGTGTTAGCACAGATGGCTAAAATCCCTAGCAGAAAAGTAATCAGCAACTGTGTACATGATGCATTCAAAATAAATGACAGAGGAGGAAAAAGACATTGCTTTGGAAATTAGGAAGGAGATTAAACCATAATAGTGCATGTAAACACATCTAGCCAAGTGGGCTGCAGCTTTGCTTTCTACATGGCACTGACTTCAATATATTTAACCTTCTGCTGAATTTATTGTCAGGATAAGAAGCAAGTTACTTTAAAATTGAAGAGCAACTGATTGAATATCAGTAACTAAATGTGGTGTGTTTTTTTTTTTTTTTAAATAGCCTAACAAGATGTGAAATACTTGGCATAGGTTAGATGATGCAGTGGCAGTGGGGTGGGGGGGAAGGAACAAGAGAGGGCTTTCTTACATATCTCGATTATCCTATTTTACCTGAAACATGTAACTTGGCTACAAGTTACAACTGTTCACTAACACTTTCCTTTGATAACTCTAGCTAATACAGGATTCAGGATTATCAGAAGTCTTAGATCTAAATTCACCATGTACTTATTAATCTGTTGTTTCCAGCAGTGATGGCTTTGAGACTGCAGCACTTCAGCTCCCACCCTTGTCCTCATGAAGAGCTAAGCCACTTACGGTTAATTACTTTGAATTATGAGACTTGCAAATATAATTCCTAAATCATCAAGTTAATTACTGTAACCTCTCACCCGTTCCTTAATTTTGTTAGCCATAGTCTAAATGAAATGCTAATGCTGAATTCACGCTACTATCTGGACCTAATCTCCATGTTATTAGAGCCTAAAGTCAAAACATGCTGTTTTAAAGTGAATGTTTCCCCCCGTCCTCTTTCCCTGAGCTTTCCTCAGCACTTTCTCCATGTCTGAGTGCCTGTAGTTTCAGAACTATACATTTCTTCCAAGTTTATTTGAGGCTGTTGCACTGCCTTTCTGCATATCCTGAGGGAGATATGAAGCGCTCTAAAGTGTTCCTTGAGCTTCTCAAGGTGTACGTCCAGTTATTTGAAACTCATGGCTTGTCCCTGACTGTGATTGGAACGAGGTCATGCCCTTGCAAACAAAAGGCTTCTTATGGATGTTACTGTAGGAGCACCATTTTTGCTATTGCATGAGTTTTCCCCTGGCTTATTGTGTTCCTCTTTTCCTAAATTAATGGGGAATTGTACTTGAAGGGCTTATACCTTTTAGATTATTTTATGTCCAATGGTATCCAGTCTAGAGGAGATAATATGTCTGACTTAATTCTTTCTGAGTTTGATGAATTGCGGTTGAAGGGTGCTTGATCAGTGAAAATGAAATGACTGATTTTTAATCAATGACCTTGAGAAATTTAAGTTTCCCATTTCAGCACATTTCCTGTTCAGTACTTCCAACCCCATTGCCCAATGCTGCCATTTCCCAGATGAGGGGACAAGGGAAGGCAGATGTGTCATCAGAGAGCAAATCTGGGATTTCCACCTCCCTCTAGAGCTTTTCCATTTTTCAGACTGCTTGTGTCATATGTCAGCGTGTTAATAGGCTGAAATGACTGAATTAGGTTGCTGATGATCTGAGAGAGATCCTATAGTGTTTTACTGGAAACAGAGCACATGTTTTTTGACCTTTTTAGTATTATTTCTGCACTCAAAATTCTTCTGCTGAGTTGTTTTTAGAAAGCCAATACAATATAACCCCCTCTTTACTTTTTCCTTGATAGAATTAGAGATGTCTTCCCTAGGCTTGGGCCGTTAGCCCAGAGTGGGGAGAGTCAGCCTCTGTGTGAAGCCCCCAGCATCCTGTGTGAAGCAAACCTCATTTTTATGAGTTCATGAGAGTTTAAATAATAAGAAGAAAAGAAGAAAAGGAAGTGGGAGGAGAGTGGGCCTCACCCTTTTGTCCCTCGTGTGGTTGCCACAGAGGTTGGCCTGGTAGTTCCTAATGGCTAGGTCCAGTAGCCCCGAGACAAGATTGTCCTGCCCAGCTGTGCTGAGGCCTCGGTCTTGGCCACCTTTACCCCAGAGGAGGTTTAGGGGAAGGTCTGACAGAGCTCAGGGTCTGCCCTGATGACTCGCTCCTTAGCTGCACGTCCTGTTTCAGGGCTCGCGGGCACATGAGCACTGCCCATGCTGCCACACGTCGAGACCTGGGCTGCCCTCCTGGAGGGAAGAGCAGCTGCTGGGGCGGAAAACAGTCAAAGTCGAAGGCTTTAGCATGGAGACGGCCCTCAGGTAGGATCTCGCTGGGGTGGTATGCCCTGCGGTCAGTCTGGTTCCCCGCGTTTTGCTCAATGGTGATATTGTGTGTGTTGCTTTTTCCCAAGAAAAGTCCTGCTATGAAAACAGAGCAATGAGAACATACAGCAGCTGTGACTTGCACAGACTTTTTTTGTCCGTACTAAATTGAGATGCCAAATCCTTGTATTCTGAAGGCTCCTGACCACCCTTCCCCTTAAACTTGTCCGGATTATTCCATTTAAGAGGCATCACCAGCTGGCATGTGATGTGGGATTATTCTACACTAGTGCATAGTCTGTTATTTCATGTTCTCTTACAACTTCTATGAATTCCCTTCTGTTGCTCAAACAAATCAGTATTTAATTCTTATTTTCTTAATTTTGTGCAGTACGTAGGAACAGCAAGTAGAATATATAATCTATGTAGGTGTTCTTAAAAAGAAAAATAAGGAAATATTAATTCAAATTAATTGGTGCTATTTAGAGTTGTTCTTTAATCAGCTGAAGCCCAGCTTGATGCAGGAAATGAGTTGAGGGAAAATAGCTTATAGGGTGTTTTGGTTTGTCTTTAAACCTGATAGAACTTCTGACAGCACTTGGAAAACTGTGATTTTCTTTTTTTAATATTGCCAATTCCATTAATGTAGGTCTTGTCTACTTTAGCTGCTTACAGTAGCTTTTACAGCATATCAAAAAAGTCCGAGATAGAGATTCAGTACATATAAAACATGCATTACCAAAAGTACTATTTTTAACTAGTAAATTCTGAAGGCGTATTTTTTCCTGGTATTGAATGTCAAAATATACAGCTTGAGGTTTTCTTATTTTGACTAGTATCTCTGTAAGATAATTCATTTTAATCTAGTGTTTGCCATTATGCTATTAGATGTCTTTTGTAACTATGAGGCACAAGAAAATTGTACTAAAAGTTAATTCAGCAAAATTTAAAGGCAGCAGAAGAGACTATAACCTTTATTTCTACTTGGGCATTAACTGGATACAGTTATTGTGACACTGAAACTCTCCAGATGCTTTTAACGAGGGCTATTAATTCTACATTCTCTAATGACATTAATTGTCCCATATGACTTGTCCTCTGAGAGAAGTGTCATGGGTTGTTACAATCTGTATGAATTTTTTTCTGTCACTTAAGCAATTTTTTTTTAAACTTTTTTAAAATTTAGTTCTTAATAATGGTAGAGAGGCTTTAACACTCTGTAGAGAGACAGAGTGCTTAAATAACTTCTGTTTGTTATATGGTAAGAATATCAGTAAGTGAACCAAATGGTCACTTGAATTTGTTAATACTATATCCTATTTTTTTTTTTTTTTTTTTTTTTTTCTTGTATGATGTTACCTGCTTGTGGGCTAAAGGTTTTCAAGAAATAATTAATGAAATATGCCAGGATCTTTTCTTCACCACTGTGAAATTTGTAAACTAAAAAGTGCCCTGAAGGACTAATGATTCATCAAGTCCTCTGTTTGCAGCACTGCTTTTTTTGTTCTTAGGAGAAGGACTTTTTTCATCACAGGAATTTCATCATCATCTGGTCTCCTTCTCTGGCTATGCCTGACTGGATACATTTGGAGGGAAGGACCATTTGATCAAAACACAAATGTACTGTGTTTGTTTCATTTGATAATGTATGAAATTAGAATTAAAACCTTTTTTTTTTAATAAGAGAATTGCTTCCTATCCAAACAGTGTTTTGTATATATAGATAAGCAAGACAATGTAAGACTAAACGTAGAGAACATCCACAGGGAGATATAAATGACCAAATCTATTCCCTCTTTTTTTCAGGAAATTGAAACTTCCCATCTCTAAAGACATTTAAAATATCTTTTAATATTATGCTGTATTAGACGTTAAGGGAGAAATTAATTTTTAATTCTCTCCTAATGAAGCTATTCTAATCTCATGGGTTTCCATAGGAAATGTAAATATTCACTTGTTTGGACAGAATATATTAATATGATACATTGATTAGGGAAATGGAACCCAGGAGGAATATCCCTGACAAGGGAGACCCTGAGACTAAGCCTACTCCAGTGGGCATTCAAACTTTTCTTGAAGGGGAACAACCTAAGCAGGTCCAACTGGGAGTATTTTTTTCTCTTAAAATATTCTGAGATAAGGAATTTGGAGTACTACCCTCTCTGGTAGAAACCTTGGGAGGATGCAAAGTATTTTGAAACTGTGTTTTAAAATGAAGTACTTAACCAGAGGATTATTGATCAGAAAGAAATAATGTTCATCTGTTTTGTTTAATGAATTTTGTGCACTTTTTTATTTTGTACATTAAGTTCAGGAGAAATAGTAAATAACATCTTCATGTGAAAAGACATTGCTGAGACCTATATTAGAGTGAACAAGTCATATTTAGAAATAACAGTGGCAGTGAGTTGAAAATGTAGGTTTGTGAGTAAATTCTCTTGTAGATCTTATTTTAAACACTGGTTAAATGAATTTTCATAACTAAGAAAATGTTTCCTATGCTCCAATTGAACACTGGAAGTTTCATTCAAATATTACTACTATACTTGCTATAGTGATATAGGGTAATCTAAAAAAAAAAAAACGTTTGTCTAAAATTATACATATTTATTTACACAAGTTGCTTGGAATATATGTATTTATTAATTTTCATTTTATTTGATCCAGGATCCTTTGCTTTTGTTTAGAATCCTGTATGGATCGACCTAAGGAAACTGGGTTTCTGTATGTCATTTGGTTGCAACTCTGACAGAAGTGAAGAAACATATTATGGAAAAAGGCAGATTGAAACCCCCTGTCTTCTAGATGTTGTGAGATGGTGCTTCTTGCTTGCAGGACTCGCTAACAATTAGGGGTGACAGGAAACTTCAGACTGCTGCAGGTAGTAATAAGACCGATTTAAAGGCTATATTCTCTATTTTGCTAGTCGAAAAATAGAAGACTCTCAGCATGTCTTTCACATAAACGGGAGATTTCAACTTGAAAGCGGGCTACTGACACACTGCTGACAGAAATAATTTGAGGGTGATTTACGAGAGTAAAATAACCTAAACTGAGAACGTATGAAGAATAAAGTATTTTTGACTGGCAAGCTGCTCGGGAAATTAGAGTTCAGAGGAGACTAAACAGTCCATTAGGATACAGCTGCCTAATTAAGACTTTCAAGCAGTGAATCTTTGAAATCAGAATTCATGTGAAACTGACTGTTTAAGACCCTTTGCAGTGCTTGTAGGTAAAATAGTATGCATCCTTAGGTTAGCTATGTAATCTTAATAAGATCTTGTTTTAAACACTTGGATTTAATAGCCTCATACAGTGGATTTGAAAGGTTGACTTCAAAACTTTAGTGACCTCTGCCAAATGATATGGTGTAGGGTATTGCTAAGCCTTTACTCAAATGATATTAAATATGTATTGGTTCCTGTGACAGACTTAACCGTATAAATGTGAAGTGACAAATCAACGGGGTAATTCCTAGTGCACATTAACCTTTACTCTCTGAAAAGCTCCTTGAGAGGCTGTTAACAAATGAGAAGATATGCCTAAATAGTATTTGATCATAAGTGTCTTATAGCAGGAAAATATCCTTGAGCATCTTATTTCAGATACTCATACATATATAGTTTATGTATGTGAGTTTCTGAAATGCATGTATATAATATATATTCCATATATATGTATGGTATATAGTTTAGATGCACAGAATCTGGTCTGTTATTTTGCTGCTAGCATGTGTTTTTTATTTCATTAATATTACTTGACCATCTGCAGAGCTCTCTTTCTGGTAGTGATGTGTGGTGTGCTTGATCTGGTTTCTTGGATATTGGATAAATGACTGTTGGCTTAACAGATTATTATGACTGACTGTTTCTCTCAGATGCAAGGTAGGCAGTGGATTTGCTTCCTCAAACCCTGTGTAATAAGAGGTCATCTTTACGGAGGTTAAAAGTTGGTTTCCAGTCTGCATTAGTCAATCTAAGGGTGGCAGGTTCTGGTTGGAATTTTATGAAGACATTTATAAATACTAGATGGTAAATGCTGATGTGGCTTGTGTAGACTGTTTTGCTTGGCATCATTCTGAACTTCTAATTTTGATAATGAACTTAAAGTGACTCTGGCGGCCACGTTCCCTCCAAGTGTTGTTCTGCACTGGGTGACTTCTGACCAGCAGCTCGGTGCTGTGCTGAAGTATCAGCTTCCAGGAGCTCTAGTAGGATATTTTACCAGATGAGTATCAAAAAATAAAGATTTTGCATCAGTTCGCAACGTGAAGGATGACTTATTTGAATTCATCAGCTGTTTTACCACCCAAAGTCCTCCACAGGGAAGTCTCCCTGTGACATATATGGTTCTGCAGGCAAACAGGGCAGAGTCCTGAGAGGCTGCTGCATGGTTGCTTTTGGTTATAATCAGTTAATAACTTGTTCTAGTCTTATAAAAATGAAGTACTTCTCTAGTTCTGCAAAGAATTTTTCTTATGAGTGGTACATCCCTGCAATGAAAGTTATTTTGCTCACTGCAAGGTCCTACCTAAGAAAGTCTCTTGAAGAGTAGGGTTGTTCTGTATGTCAGTATCTGTGATTCCCAAAGTGGCAGTTTCTGCTGTGTACAGTGAATGTGGATTTCTTCACTGTTTCCTTCCACATCAGTATAATAATTTTCAAGCTAAATTTCATGAGGTGGAAGGACTAGCATTTTCTCTTGGGTCTGGCCCAAGACTGCGTTTTACTTCCCTTGTAGTTAAAGGCCTTGAAAATCACCCATTCTTCTAGAAGATAGAAATTATGAACTGTATGTTGATTACTGTAACTCTTATCTGGAAGTTTCTAAGAAGAGAGTGAGAACTGCCTCAGGAGGCAGAGTGTCACAGTGACTATGTAGGGCTGTGTGTGTGGGTGGCTTGTTAGGCTTACTGAGGAAAAATTTCAGGGTCTTTAATGAGAAGCTGCTAGTTAAGTACAGTAGTTTTTATTTTTTTTCCCTCTGTTTCCACCCAGATGCATTTTCTAAGAAGACATAAATAGTATATTTAAAGTGGAGTGAAAGGTGAGGCTGACAGAAAGCTCTCCAGTGAGGAAGCCCTAAAAGTGAAGTAGAGTGCAGGTCTTTTCCAGTCAGTAAAAGCCCTCCTGCACTCTGCTGCAATTCCTCAGCACTACTGTGTGGATGAGAAGGGCTGTAAACACCCTGCAGATAAGGTACAGATTTACAAGTCATGGCAGTTGCAGACAGCTCTATGGCAATTAGGTACTTTTATGTAGACATTAATCATGGAAAAAATCTCCGTCTACTACCACAAAGGTTTAATACGCCCAACAAAAGGGACAAAATGAAAGCAATCATCTCATTTTTCTGATTTTTTTATTTTTTTTTAATTCTTTATCTGATGTTCTTAACTCATTAAACTTCTCTTTGAGATAAGAATTTTCTACCTTTTTGGGGTACATCTTCCTGGCTTGCTGTATGTGGCCTGAGTCTGTCCATGTCAGGTCAGTTCAATGTAAGAAACGAGAGGTTTTTGAAAGCTTTTGAAGATGCTGAGTAAAATTGCATTGTAGCAACAGTTGTCCTCTTCCTATTAACTTGCACAAATACTTCCTGGAAGTCTGAGTGATAGGCTATGTGCAGCAGAATTAAAATGTTCTTAACTGAATGAGGAAAAAAACTATTTTTGATAAAAGCAAAAATACTTCATTTTTAAATTTCTCCTTCTCTTGATTACAATAAAAATACAAAGAAAGAGAAAGTTAGCTGCACTGTGTATGTGCTTTACATAGCATCTCAGAAACTAGTTGACACATTTAACAAAAGTATAAGATTTAAAAATCACCGTGATATAAAAATTTTCATCTCTCTTTTTGAACTGATACATTTAAAATGACATTTAGAACAATAAAGAAGAATACAACTGCATGCAATTAGATTGAATTAATCTGCTTTGGAGAAAGGCAATTGTATTCCCTCCCACCCTGTCACATGCCAAATATAGTGGTTTTCTAGAGCTATTGGAATACTATCTCTGCATAACAAAAATCTAAATTATTGAGCTAATGATATGCAACACTTTTGGGCAAAACTGAGATGGCCATTTTTTTTCTCAGTTTGCTTATTTTGCAGCTTTTGATTGTCATGTGGCAAATACTCAGTCATGCGGAGTCTATACAGGCATAAATAACTCTTTGTGCCAAGATATCCTGTTTTTGTTCAGGCCAAATGTTTGATATTGAAAGTCATAAAGATCCCCTTAGTTTATGAGTTAGTGCCTCCAAATACTGACTCCACAAATATAATTAAGGGTGGGAATTGTCACAGCATATGCATGAATTCTAGAGCTAATGGTTCACAAATATTTTCTGAACTTACATAAAATGCCAGGAACCACTTTAGAGTCTTAGGAACAGTGCATACAGACATCAAAAGCAGGAAGATTTGAAGATAAGAAAGCCTCATAATATTAGATTTGTTCTTCTCCAGATACAACATTTGTATTTACATAAATTTCTATTTAGAGCAGACGCTTAATAGTTGATAGGAAGTCATTGACTGGAGTCTAGCAGAAATAGAACAGCTAGGATGGAGTTTCAGGGACCACAGGAAAATATAATTCTCAACATTTTGTTAGACTAAATCCCTTTCTTCTCCAGAGTTGCTCAGAATAGGACATTTTAGTGCATGGCATGGCCTCAAAGTGGTAACAGCAGCAGCACAATTACTACTGTGAAAATGGAGGGAAAATTAAGAACTGTTTAGACCACAAGTTTTGCAATGTCCTGTGAATGTGTCATAAGTAGGTGAATATTGAAGTGAGGAGACTATTCAAGTCCTTCTAATCAGCTAACTATTTTTCTCTAAGTATGGTCAGCAAACAGGGGTCACCATCATATTGTTTATACCTCTACCACTTTAGAAATAAAAAGAAATGAATCTGAAACATCTATGCAGTTAGGATTTAATGGAAACTGAGACTCAAAATTTAGACTGTGTACAGCAGAAAAGGCATCAATTGCTTCATAAGAAAAGGAAAGAAGTATTATTTCCTTGCAAGTATGGTCATTGGATGTACAAAACAATATTATGAATATTGTTCTTAACAATATTATGAATATTGTTTAGAATGAGAATAGAATACACTTAAACCTCTTTCTCTTCTATGGGTTTCTTGATTTTATTCTATAGAAAGCTCTCAAACATAACTTTGACACTTTCAACTGAAACCAACTTTTAAAAATCATAAATGTGTGTGAAAATCTCTTCTTTATGAGAGAGAATTCTCTCATAGAAAATCCTACCTAACAGCGAAACAATTCTGTAATTAAACAAGCATGTAACTGGGCCCTTTTTCTCCAGGAGGTGTGTGACTGCTAGTGCAGTGGTCTGACCAGCCCTGAAATCCTTAAAGCGGGGTAAACTTTAAGCCTGCATCTGCATCATAACTCTTCAGGCTAGTTGTCATGGTGATTTCTATCACTGTTTTAAGCAATGAGATTTCTATGGAAACAAGTTTTATGCTCAACCTCTTGCTCTGTGTTTTGTCTTCCCTCCTTAAGTAACATTTCCGTCCTTTGACCAGATTTGACCAAGAGAAGGTTATCTTGGAGATGATTGTTGGTTTGTGCCTTGTGTTTTGTTGCAGTTTTAAAGCCACAGCTTGTTCTAGGAATTGGTCAGAAGGGAGTGGAGCATACAGGCAGGTTCGTGCCTTGTGACTTCTTTCTTGCTGTTTGGTCGCTCCAACCTGCCTGTCTGCCTGCGTGCTGCCCTGGGAGGGCTGCTGTGAAGGGGCAAAGAGCAGCAACGCTCTGCTTTGGCTCTCTGCTCGAGCTACGCGAGTTGTTCAGGAGCTAATTTAGTGCTCAAGTGAACGCATTTCTAATAGTCCTGGAATTAATGCAGATAGCAAGGCAGCTCATCATGTCCTCATCATGTGATTAAAAGAGGAAATGATGTGATGGTGCTGAAGAATGAGGAGAGGAGGAAAATGTAGTAGTAAAGTAGCATGTCAGCTCATCACTTCGGTTCCCATTCACTTCAGTAAGGTCTGCTCTGAATGATCACCACCACCAGCAAGAGTTGGGAGGGCTCTGGAGGCTCTGCAGGAGCTCCCTGAAGCAATCATTTACATTTTAGGTTGCTTTCTAAATCAAAAATAACTAAATTCTCCTAGTATATTCATACTATAATATTGAATGTAATAGTTTCTAGAAAAGTAATTTCTTTAAGATTTATATCAACATTGGTACTGTAATGAGATAGATTCACTGGAAGGACCAGAAATTATCAGCTGATCTTGTTTTCTGCTTATGCTGTTCAGTAGCCTTGCAATATTTTAATATGCCTTGTTTATAACTGCCAGGCAAGGCAACTCTAAAATAGCTTTATGTGTGTTCGCATATGCGCACACATGTGTATATGTCTCACCACTGTTCCTTCAGTGTTCTGAAAGAGTTCTTTCAGCATCATAATGAAATAAAAAATCTGGTTATTGTCAGCAGAGGTAAAGGGCTCAGGCTCTGTGTAGAGATAAATAACTTATGTAATTATCCACAGATTAGTCTGTAAGATTTTTGTTACTTCTCTAGTAAAGAAATGTTTAAAAACTGTTTTAAAAACAGTGATTGCTGATTGATACTTGACATTTCTTAGTTTTAGGTCTGAAAAGTATTTGCGTAAAATCGTTGAATGAGCAGCTATGAGTGCAGGAACGCATGAAAACCTCTGAGAATTGGCGTGATGGTTGAGCTGGTACTAGCTCTATTTTACTGGACTTGATAAAAAATGGCCAGGCTTTCTGAGTGAATAATAATTCCAGATTTCTGATTAAGTCTAATGGATGTAATTCAGGAACAGTATATCTATATTTTAGATTTAGATGGCCAGACCTGGTCCATTCTTCCTACATGTAATTTAAATGAATTGTTTTATTAAAAAAAAGTATGAAAACCAAATTGCGAGTACAACTTACTGTTTTATGAAAACCAAACTGTGAGTACAACTTATTTATGACCTTTATTTTCATAAACTTCCCCTGGAGTCAAACTGCTGTCACAATTCGTGATGGTTTCACACGATTTGTAATACTGTTTTCCTGAGTCTCAGAGAACCCTTTCTCCAGGCAAATAAAGGTAAGTCACCTTGTCATAAGAGAATAAGCCGATCCTTACATTGTAAACTGCAAATATAACCTGAAAATTTGTATTTTATGCAAGATTCATAAAACAGAGCTAAGAATTGAAGAAAAATGCTCCTAACCAGAATTCTGCAGTGGAGACTTAGGAAGTCTTGTGAGTAGGACTGCTATTCTTGCATCAACAACTTATTACCTAGGCAAGTATTCCTGTCCTTTTTTTTTTTTTTTTTTTTTTTAACTTTTGCTTTCAGTTCTTTCTCACCAATTGTCAAATTCAGGCAAGAATGGCAGAAAATTAAAATTCTGAAAAAGAGAAAATGGTGGGTAAACAAAATAGGCTATTTTGTTTATATAGACTATTTTGTAATAGCTACTGCAGTTGCTTGAAAACCTTGGTTATGTGGTAAATCTCATAGGATAAAGAGCTTGTTACCTAAAGTCTGTTTTAGTCTAGAGAGGAGAATTCTAATGCCTTGTGTGACCAAGAAATATTTTCACTCTCTTCCTTCTTAGTGAAAGTTTAAACTAGACACTGTAGCTGCAAGATGTTTATAGGAACATGTTACACATATAATAATATTACTTGGACAAATATTCTTTTGTATTATTGTCAAATATGGAAGAGCTCACATGATTTAAGGTGTAAGTTTGGGTGTAAGAAAAAAAAAAAAAAAAAGTATTCTCTTGAAATAGTTTCCATTTACCAGTATGTAGCATGCTGCAGTCTGATCTGTTGTAGCAAATACATTATTAATTCTTGAACTGATCATAAAAAAATTCTGGTTTTATAGACTGTACTGTAGAATAGAGCCTATAGAAGTAGGTGCTTTAGTGGCTTTGTGCAAACTATGTATTTCTGTCAACACAGTAAAATCCTCTAAGGTAACTTCTTCCATGAAGGGGCACAGAGAAACAAGGTGCATTGATGGGCAATCTGTTACAGAAGCATCAGATTATGTCCTAGAGCTGTTGCTGTCAGGTGTGTGGATTGTACTATGAATGCGTCTGTGTAATTTTCTTTGTTTTGTTTGCTTGTTTTTGTTTTGTTTGTTTGTTTTTCTGAGCCAAAGCAGTGTTACTTCTGTAGCATTCTGTAGTATTACTTCTGCGATGGAAGTTTTTTTTATTTTATTTATTTATTTATTTATTTTATTCTGCAAAATTGTTACTGGAGGGTAGCTTCAAGAACGTCTTCCTGTCCTGTAAAACAATTAGCTTAGTGAGTAATTTTAAAGCGTAAATAGCTATTTAACTCCTTTTGTTTTTCCTCTCCCGAAATACACCTCCTCCCTCAGGCGTACTACACAGATTGAAGCTCTTGCTTTGGAGGTGCTCAACCAACATAATAGCGAGAAGTAGGCCGAAGCTCTGACAGAGATTAATTACACTGTTCTTCAAAATTTTGAGCAGTAAAATATAATTTATTTGCAAAAGTAGTGCTGGAGTTCTGTATCTTTGGTATATGTGACTGAATTGAGGAGAAGCTTTGGATGCTTATGTTTAAACAGGAAGCCCCCCCCCCCTTTTTTTTTTTCCTCATGACCTTCATTTAGTAGGCTTGGCCCAATGAAAGACAATTTCATGAATCTGTGTGTTTTCAGGGTTGTAAGGCATGGAAAAGGAAATGTTGAACTTTGTCCTTATCTGGAAGAGAAAGTGTTTTGATTTGATTATTTTTATATTATATTTTCTTCTCACGGAAAAAAAAATTGAGCCTGAAAGAATTCATCACGAGGTGGCCTGCAACCAGGAATTTGTTCTTTCATATCCCTACTTCTGCAATCACTTTCTTGCACATCCAGAATGAAGTGACATTTCTGAATGCCGAATATATTTGAAAAATATACCGAGATGCACATTCTTCTTTGTGAAAGTAGGTTTTGTTCTTTTATGTTAACAGGCAGCATATGATTCATAACAAGAGTAAATTTAGTGCAAAGTGTCATCTTTTCAGAATGTAAAATAAGGAGACTGGCTCTAGAGTTAGCGTAGCGCGGTAACTGCCAACAGACTCCACAGGGGTGCCCACGACTGTCAGTACAGCTTCTTTTAGATCTAAACACCACGGGAGGAAGAGGCTGAAATTCCATTGTTTGCTCTCTGCCTTGTAATTTGATCATAAATTTAAGTAGATGATTCGTATTAAGGGTAAGCCCTCCCTCCCTCAGAAAAAATCCCCACCTCCAACAATTTTAAGGATTACCTGAAATTTTATTCATCTAAAGGGTCATTAGTATTTTTACATGATCTGTTTAAATACAACTTGACTGAGGGAGTAGTCGTCCTGCTTTTCACTGTGCTTTGATCTTACAGCCTAAGCTATACAAGCCCTTAGATCAGGTAATACGCAAATCATCTAATAGAAGCTGTAAATTTTACCAGCAGTCACTGTTTACCCTTGCTTTATCCTGGTCTGATAACTAGAGTGATCCGACTGGCTTCTTAAATGCAGTCTGTTATGAAGAAACCTTCATGAGTAAGAATTCACTTATTAGTTGCTCATGAATGTGATTTTATTACCATCTTATACATTGTCTCCCTTCATATGTGCCCTGATTTCTCATGTTTTAGATTTGTTAAAAAAAAAAAAAAAAATAGAAACCAGCTTGAATTGGGGTTGGTAAACATAAAATTTTCTTCTTTAAAAAGGATTGTATTTTACTCTTTTAATACTTCTTTTTTTTTCAGCATTAGTATTTTTTAAGAGTTGATTTCTGTTCATTGAGTTCGTTTATTTATCACTTTGGAAATAAAAAGATGAAATATATTTGGAGATTAGAACACAAATAGAAGGCAAATTTCAGTAAAGGTAATGTTCTGCCAAGCAAAGAAATGCATAGAAATTATTTCTATTTCTTTAGCAGCAATACTGTAGTCTCTGCATATGTAAGATTATAGGAGGAAAGTCAAAAATTGCTTGGAAACTGAGTAACATTCCTGACTATTTTGAAATGCTAAAATAATAAATTTCATGAAAATATGACATTTTACTTTTAAGCACTTCAGTGGGGAGTTTCAGCCAGCACCATTATTTTTACAGAGTGTTAAAAGCCTGAAAAAAAGAAATAAAGCAACTCTGCTCTTCAAAGTGGAGTTCTCCATGGCTTAGTGTTCATGGCCACAGCAGCGAGTTAAGACCAAGTGTCATCCTTTTAGCAGTACTGAACCGATACGGATGCCTTCGTTAAAAGGAAGCAGCTTTCTCCTCTTAATGCTAACTCTAACAGTCTATTACTGAAGAGTTGGTTTGTACCCAAGCCAGTATTTTGAGTATTAACAAAGGGGGAAAATACTTGAGAAAGCAGTCAAGTCGTGCAGTAATGGAAAAGCTGCTTGCGAAATGTATGCTGAAGCGCTCTGTGTGGCAGATGGGCCAGCAGCATCCAGTCAGCTCCTGCTAACTCCGTTGCACAACCTGTGGCTGCACTGCACAGGCTCTGCCTCCTTAAGCAATTATGGGAACTAACAGGACAGAGATCCAGAGGCATTCTCATCTGGATATCTAGACATGATGAAGTCACCTAATTAACAAGTACCCTTTGATTAATTAACCCTGAGAAAAGCATCTGGCATTTGAGCTTACGGTAGAATTGAAGTACCTTGCAATGACAAGGATAGAGTCGGTGACAAGACCCTTCTGGAGAGGATATGAATGCAGGTGTTAGATCCACTGTAAGCACATAGTTTATATGTTTCGGGTTGGCCATAGCAGACCGTAACCTGTTGTCCTGTGTGCCTGTTGCGCACTTTCATACACCTCATGTTAAGCCATGCTACAGACAAAAAGTAGCTGGGCTGGATGAAAATGTCATCATGGGTTTTTTCCAAAAATTGGTCTAATTGCTACCAGGAAAATTAGGCAATAAGGCCTTGAGTTCTTCCCGCAAACTTGACCTGGTTTCTTTTTTTTGGAAAATTTTTGAAAAGTCTAACAAATAGAATTTTTTCCTTCTTAATCATCCTCATCCTCACCATGAGGAGGTAACACCTGAGGATGTCAGAATTCACATACAGAAACATATGTGCTAAGCTGACCTTGCAGTGCTCACCATAGAGACCTCTTTACTGTTTTGTTTGTTTGTTTCCGTTCTTTATAACCCCGAATTGCTATTTTCACTCAACATCTCTCACATTAACATGTTTCTTCAGTGTTTGGGATAAATGGACATTCATTGCAAAGGTTTTCACTTACTGTTGCTTTGCAGTAGCTTTTTAATAGCAAGCACCATCTCTTCTTCTGCCACGTTCATGGGAGAAGACAGGATCCCCCTGATCTTCTGCAGAACAGGGGCAGCCTCACATGAACGTAGTCTGTGGTAGCCTTGTTGCTTACACCCCCTAGTTGCATGCTGTCTGTGCATTAAAATTTCATGGGTATCAGTAGAAGTGCTTCATGCAAAATAAATTCAGAAACTTCTCTGTTAGTGTGTGTACATATTTAATGGTTGTTAATTGAACAAGAGAAAAAATGGCACTAATTACTCTGGATTTAAATGGTCCATTGTGGCATTTCTGTATATAAATCTAGCCGGATTTTTTTCCTTCCTGGAGGCAGAGGCAAGCAACAGCACGAAGAGTTTGCTGCTTGCTTTCCTGGCCCAAATGACAGCAGCGTTTGGGTGATCTGGCTAACTAGTGCATGAGGGGAGACTCCTGCAGCTGTGACGGGCTGGGGCTGGGCAGCAGTGGGAGCGGGGAGGGAGCTGACCGTGTCCTGCAGCAGGGAATTCTCCCCACGGTGGTAAATGTCTGGGTTGCAGAAGGGATTATGGACCAAAGAGGTTGTACTGTCTCATACTGAAGTCCTTGGAAAATCACGTGTATTTTCTTCACTACACTTTATTTTCACTTGAAGCAACAACAGAGAAATAGTTAAGAAGCAGCGTTTAGGGAAATAGAAAGCATCAAAAAGAGTTGACAGAAAGTTGAATACAGGTCACTAATGGACACTTCAATTTGAAATCCTTACCCAAATAAGTGTCCTTGTCATCCCCAAGAGCACTACTGTTCATAGATCTAACAAAATCGAACTAATTAGACTTCTGTAGCAGAAAAAAAAGTTCATGTTTGTGTTTAGGATAGCATATGTGTGCATGTGTTTGTAGATATGTATGCATGGAGTATTGCTTATACATTGTCTTTGCTGCAAAAGACTAAATTTAATTCACCTTGGTAAGTATTCCTTTTCTCCACCAAAGAGGATCATCCGGCTTTGAAAAAGGATTAAACAATATCTCATTGTTAAAGAGAATAGCTGAAAATGTCAATAAGTAAAAACAAGCATTAAATAAGCATGACATTAAATCCAAGTAAGTGGTGCATGTACCAATCATATTGTCTATATTTTTAATTTAGAAACGTTAAGCATCAATGTTTGGTTGCTGGTGGGTTTTTTTTTTTTTTTTTTTGTGACTTCAACTGTATAGCATTAGAGGTAGCAAAAGCAGGAGAGTGTGTGTGTGTGTGTGTAACAATTTTTCTCCTGTCATATTTCTGGAAGGCTGCCTCCCACGCTCACACATCCCAAAAGGTTGGTGAAGATCCTCCGATCAATCACTCTGTGTAAATACTTATTAGTTATGGACTTTGCAAGAGAGCCTACAGAGGCCGATTGTCTCTTCAGTGAGAGACAGTTTTGTCTGCTCATCTGTTTTATTGGCCTGCAGTGCTAACCTTATGCCAAAATTGTTATTGCTGTATAAATTAATGAGAACATGTTATTGCTTCAGCTCCTCAAAACTCCATAATTGCAAACACTAGAGATATAATTGAAATAACACTTTAAAAAAATTAGTAGTTTTTTGCAAATCTCTTTCATGACAGTGCCATTCAGAGTAATTTCCGAAAAGAGTAAAAGTGTGTAGCAGGCTTAGTTTTGTGCAGCTCTTGCTTAGCTGACAGCATTAACTTAGAATTTTTTCTTTTCTTCTTCTTTTCATGCCCAGTTATGCAGACTAGTGGATTACATGCACATAGGCAGATTAATAGATAAAGCACCAAAGTTCTTTGAAATCAATGAAATTTAATCTCTGATTAGATTCAATAAGGTCATTAAAAATGTCAGATATTCTATAGTGTTTTGTTGATTTGGTCATCCCATCTCCCCACCCTGCAACTTGACTTTCATGTTTGATGCCACTTTTTTTTCACTTTTATTTATTTATTTATTTATTGTGACAGGAACAAAGAGAGTTTAAATTGCTTGCTTGTATTTCGTAGCGAAATGTACATAAAGGTGTCTATTCTCTATCCTGGCTGGGCAAAGATTATGTGTTCGCATGCAGTGTGTGAATAGCCGAGTAATCGTTGAAATCCACCGGGCTGCTCAAACAGCCAGAGATTTAAGCATCAGTGTGTGTGCCAGTAGGGTACCAGGACTTGGTGGGTGTTGAGGATCAGAGTGGAGCTGCTGCTTGTTCTCTGATAATGCGCACTCTGTGCGTGGTGTGGGAAATCACTGCTGGACTGGGCTGGAGTCACTTTGCTCTTGAGAAAAGCGCAGGGCAGAAGAAGTCAGACAACAGTTTGGCCAACTTCAAAATCAGGTCACTGCGTGTGTAGCTCTTGCAATGCTGCAGATGAGGAGGATGTCAAGAGTGAAACTGGTCAGTGTCGTTTGGGGGGTTGTGTTTGGTTTATTGACAGCTTCGTTATGGCAGAAAGAAAAGTCACACAGAAAGGTACTGTTAACCTTTCACTAAGTATCTGTAACTGGGAAATGAATAGTGAAGTGCAGCTACCCCAGGTTTATATGGATATATTTATGTAGAAATCGGCAGAAATATGCTGGCTATGTGGGGTGGGGGTGGAATTTGCCTTTCTTACTTTCTATAATCTATTTAGAATAAATTCTGTGGGATTATTTTCCCACTCTTTCTCACCCTGAATAGTGGTAAATATCTTCATTTCCTGTAGTGCTGGTAGATTTTTGTAGGATTTACTGCCTAGAATATGGTGTGACAAAGCAAAGTGACCACTCTTGTTTTGCCTGCTTCAGGGCAAGGTGTGGTAAGGGGAACATCTGAACTAATTTAATATATGAATTAAAATGATCACCTCAGAAATGGATGGCTTTTCAGAAAGCTGCTTAAATTTACTCACTTTAAAAAGACCTGACAGAGAAAACGATGTCTTGTGTGCTTTGTGATGCAGTAAAGGGCTTCATGCCAGTTCTCAGATAAAATCTCTTTTCTGTAATGCTGGTTCCTACTATGTTCTCACTGAAAATTTTTACTGTCTGTATGATAGTAAATCCTACTAACCACTTCGCAAGTCTGAGAAAGATCTTTGCAGTATGAATGACATTAGGAAAATTATGCTGTGATATTACTGAGGATAGGGGACAATTTGTGGTGACAACAGAAATCTTAGTTTTTGTGATCATGCAAGATTGCTTGTACGTGCCTGTCAATTCGCTGTTGATAGTATCATTGTGGAGCGATGCTGAGCTCTGCCCTGCCTCTATACCTAAAACTTGTCATTTATCTTCCAAGTTGTGGAATGTCTCAAAACTTGAATCTGCTCTCACTTAATGACTTCATAAGGAATCATTAGGTGCTTACCCAAAAGGTGGCAGTTCTATAGTCTTCACATACTCATGCACCCAGCATGTGATGCATGACAATCTCTAGATTTTGCTGCTAAGTGTTATCAAGAAAACTGAGTAGCATTGGGTTATGCAGAGTTATGCGCACAAATGCTCGGGAACATCAGAGAGAAAATTTAACTTGAATGCATGAGGTACATATATAGGAATGCATTTTCACATGGTTCTGTTGTTTTATAACCTCTCTTTATCTGGAGGGCAGGAAAAATTCAGGGCAAAATTGTTTTTTTTTTTTTTTAAATAAAATGTTTAAAATGGAAGAGTGAAATTTTTGTGGTCCATTGCTACCTAGAATCAGTAATCCCAATGTTCCTTCTTCTAGCAGTTGATCAAAACTATACACTCTTTTTGAAACTTTGAATTCTTATACTTTTGCATATGACATTAGATTAAATCATTTATGTTTGCTGCGATATATTCCATAGCCATCAGAGGATTTTCCTTGGGATATATTTGTTTGCAAATAATTGTCCTTTCAAAATCAACTCTGGAGAGCAAAATTTTCAGCCACTATTATGGAGCTAATGGTGTGGAACTGCATTAATTTGAGGAGCTGGATGAAACCGAACATTTGAAATAGCAATTGAAGAATAATTGTTCACTGATAACTTTATGATGTGTAGTCTATTACAGTGATGAAAAAGAGTTTGTAGGTAAGTATGCAAATGCAAACCATAACCCATTTTGTGCTGAAGTTCTCCACTGCTGGCATGGAAGGGTGTCTAACCGATTCATTAGAATTCTGCGCGTACAGTTGCTTTTAACCATAATGAATGCCAACTTTCGTTAATATTTTATATTCATTTATGAGCTCTATTAATATACTGAAGGAGGCCTGAACGTATAACCAGGATTATGCTGTCAATAAAAGTTAAAAGAAGCGTTTAAGCATATTCGCCAAGGCAGCAAACTAAATGGAGTACTTTAACTAATTTGATAGAAGGAATTATATTCATTGCCTATGGTTATGTTTTTCCTTTGCTGCAAATCATTTTATGTAAGTCTGAATATATTACTTTTTGGGTGTCACTTTTATCAGAGTTTTTAATAATGTACAATTAATACTGGAAGCAACATTGACTTACACAGCAAATATGCCTAAGTCCAGTCACTGAAAGAGAAGAGTGTCCACACATTTTTATATAATTTAAACAATGTCATAGGGAAGTAATTAGCTTGGCATTAAACCATGCTGACTCTCCTTGGTATTTGTTTTTGGACTGTTAACAAAATAATCTGTGTATGTTTGGTAATCAGTGATGAACTCCTCTAATTCCCAATCATCAGAATGGGAAGAATGATTTTAGAATTGAGGAATAAAACTTTTTTCTTCAAGTGATATGCAATGATAAACTGGCCGCTAGTGAGAAAACTAAATAACCTGGATCTATGTTTAAAGTTTGGATAATTTCTTGCGTAATGGTGAAGTTGTCTTTCTAAACCCATGCGGTGATGCTGCTTTTCTCGAAGATTATTAAGTTTAGGAGATATTAGGATGGCTCACTACAATCTGATTAGGTAAATGACCCTTTCCTCAATTTTCAACTTCTGGTTTCTTTATGAAAATATTACCTCTGTTTAAGCCCAGCAAGTTTAAGTATGTGCAAATTGCAGGTAAATGCTGGCAGGACTTGGGCTGCATGAGGGGAAAGGGGCTTGTATGCTACCAAATGCCGGGGAGCCAGATCCTACCAAATGGCAAGGGCCTCTGTTGTGCAGGACAGTGCCAAAGTGCGCATCTTGCTGTAGGCATTTACCAGGAATTAGAACTAGACTATTTTGTCATCTTTAACTAGGCTAATAGTTTTTCTGTGCTGTAGGGGGATCATAGTCAATTTATAAAAGGGTCGCTGTAGTATGGGTGTCATGAATACCTAGCACTGGGTATCATCACTCAGTTCTGTGGCCTTGAGCGTGGGATGCAGTTTACTTTTTAAGAGACTTGTTAAAAGATGGTCACATACGGAGAAAAATCTCTGTTACATGAAAGTGGATTATACAAATTATTCCCAAAATAAATTGATTTATGTCAGATATACCATCAGAAATTTTCTGTTATGTAAGTATATCCTATGCAGTGCACAGTAATCTGCTGGGGGAGGTGTACAGCCCACAATTTCCATTTGTTTGGATAGACATCTACCTGACTCATTACTGAACCAATTAGAAATCAGACTTGGTCTGCTGTTTGGGTCTTGCAAAAGGAGCGAGTCTGATGTTTTTCATCATATATCCAAAGTTTTGTCCTTTTTTTATGGATCAACCTTTATTTCCCATGGTTAATCATATTTCATAGAAATGGCAAATGAATGTATTTCAGTTATGAAATGTGGTCTATTGTACGCCCCCTTAGAGCTTTGGGTAAATCCAGCTCGGGTCCCTCTGGCCCCTCTTTACTGCTTCTGCTCCACTCCAGCAAATTATCTCTCCCTGCTGCTCGGAAAACCTCAAGGAGTATAACTCTACCAATTTTCTGGCAGCTGTTTCCTGGTGATTTGGAGCCCATCTAATTCCTTTGGAATGAGGAGCTATATTTCTGCTTTATTCCTAAGTAGGATTTCATTGCTGAGGCTGTCACGTGCAGGCAGTGTAAGCATTAAACACAGCGGCCCCATACCTGACGCCGCAGCTGTGCGTCTCCGCGCGGCACTCGGCGACATCTGCGCAATTGCTATCTTTCCTACTTCTCAATTAATCTAATGAGGAAGGTGCACCATTTCTGTCCTACAAATCATCTAGAAATGGTCTCGTTCTTCATGTTCTGGCTGCGTTATAGCAGTGTGCTCTTCCTGGGCTCCGAGCGTTTCCATGCCTTTGTGCATCCAGCGAGAGACGTTTCCGATGCCCTAAGAGGCCAGCTACAGCGCACACACTGGGATCCCTTAACCGCTGCTGCAACAACCTCCGTGCGTGGGAAACTGCTGCCTTTGGCCCTGACTGCCTCCCCCTGCTCCTGCTCCTCAGCTGCCAGGCTGGGTACGATTATAGGAGGCCTTTATAGCGCAGTGCAGCTCTGGTGGGGAAGGGAAGTGAGAATTCCACTATAAAGAATTTTTATACTCACATGATAGCCTCTGTAGGAGGATTTTTATTGGCATTAAACTGAGATGTTTAAAAACTAAACTGCCTTTTTTTTTTTTTTTTTTTTTTTTTCCTGAAACCTTTAGAGAATTAAAAAGAAAATACTTCACCTGTCCTACTCTTGGAAAGTAATGTTTTTTATTCAAAGTGTCATTTTCTGTAAAAACTCTTTTATTTAAAAATTCTTGCAAAGTATACTGGAAGGTGGAAATAATTTAATCTGACTTTTTTTCTGATTTTTTTAAAAATCAGAATGTTTTAATATATATCTTATGTAATGATGCTTAATATTAGATACATAGAATAATTGCACAATATAATGGGCAACAATTATATTTAAAAATATAATAATATAAATATATACTGTAAAGGCGACATATATTTTACAAAAACCTTGAGAGAGGGACCAACTAAATAATCTGCGATTTTGTTAGTTGCTGAAACAGACTAAACAGAGTCCTGCTGTGAGAGAGAAAAACGTCAAAAACCCGTAATTAAGTAGCTTGCTGCTTACACTGATCCAGAATTCAGAAAAGTTTTGCACCCTCATTGAACTTTCATGTCAGAGGTAACTTATGTTGAACAGAGATTCTTTGGGGGGGTTCCTTGTTTTTACAAGGAGTGATGCTTTTTGCATCATTGTAATGGAATCCTTAATTCTATGACACTGAGTTTAAATTATTCACCAGTTTAATATGTACTGGTTAATTTGGTAGTATGGACAAGATCCATACCAAGATTTATATAGCACATGTTACTTAAGTCAAACAAGATATTTTTTTCCTCATAACTGCTTCTGTTTCCTGAATTATCAAGTTCCATGGTGTCTTGTTCTGTTTCCCCTTCGTATTCTATGCAAAGCCTAGCAGCTAGTTCTAGTCGTACAAATCCTTTGACACAACCTCAAATACAGAGACAATTTTTTTTTATGAAATTCTTAGAGTACCTCAAGTTGTTACTCATGTCTCTTTAGTCTTTGGGGCACTCAAATATAGGTTTTAGATGCAAATGCACATGCAGCAATTAGTAGACTTGCATAGTAGCTTGCTCTTATTTAGAGTCACTGCAGATTTCATGGTTACTTTCAAGCAGTCGACATTTAAAATAACACTGCAGCCCTCCAGCATCCCCAAGATTATGCTGTGACAGTATTTTGTGAAGTCCCCAGCCTGCGGCTGCAGCCAGTATCGTCATGGTCCAGCTGCTGGAGCTCACCCCTTGGGAGTGATGGAGGTAGAAGTCTTTGTCTCTCTGAATTATTGGCTAACAGCCATAAATAGTTGGGTTTTGGGCGTTGTTGTTGTTGTCGTCGTTTAACCTATTTGCTCTTCAGATTAAAAGGGCAAAAATCCTTTCAGGAAGCCAATGGGAGAAGAAATAATGGAGAAGGTAAAAGGCCGTGTGCGTCTGACTGTGATAACGGCTGCCCTAATTAGTGCTGAGCCAGCCTGCTGCTGCAGACTGCTAATGGCTGGATTAAACAGGACAAATGTGCTTGTCTCACTAACAAGTGTTACTTTTTCATTAATTTTGTCTAATTTAGCCAACTGTTTTGTTTAAAACTCTTCCTTTTTCAGTGGAGTTCAAAGATCTTTAGCTGTCTGACTAATATATTTTTACCCTGGCATGTGTAGTCTTGAAGCTCTGTAGTTTTCCCACTGATACTCATTTATTCATCAGGATCTCCTATCGAAATGCTGAATTTCAAATAAAATTAGTCTTTTTGGAGTTTTTTGGCGTTCTCCTCTCCAGGGTGTTGGAAACCTGCAGAAGTGTCTGAAAAGAAAAACATGGCAAGACAGCTTTCCTGGGGGAACCCTGACTTGATGTATCCAAGCAGAAGAACATGATGTGCCACTGTGCTACATAAAATAGGGCCAAAGTAGAGAAACTGTGCTTTGCTAGTGAGACTTTGCAAGACCAGTCATTCTGTACATCTTTTCAAGAAAATGCTTTTCCCTCACTGCCTTTTTACTAATGGAAAACACAGGGCAATTTGCGATTTTAGATATATTTCTTGTAAAAAAAAAAAAAAAAGTATCTTTAGCATGATGAAATATAATGGGAAATAACTTTGTCTTATATTTACATAAATGATTATATTTCAAAGGCTTAAAACAGCGTAAATATTTTAAGAGTTTAGATAAGATTCATTAGTGCCCTGAATGACTGCTTTGAGGCACTTTTGAAAGCCAAGTATATTGCTCTATGCGCGTGGTAACATTTGTCTCTTTTGGTAAGATGAGGTTAAGGGGAAGTATTAACTTTAAGTAATATCATGACTCACTATACAGCTATAAAAAGTGCACACAGAAACCATTTCTCAGCTCCTCGTTGCTCAGTTTTGCAAATGTTAAATGAGCTAAATCCGCAAACTGTTGTTATTTTTGCAGTGGAGATAATGGACTGGCTCTCCCTTCTATTGCTCTTTTGCTTTTTTAATATAACTTCATAAATTCCCTATGTTTTATTAAATGCTGGACATACCCCAGAGCATAAGATGTCATGCAGGATTGACTGTCCTGTGCCAAGTTGATGTGTGACCGTGACACCGACCTGAGTGGATGCCTGGGACATAACTAAGTTTGCGACTCCCTGTGTGCTTTGGAACTCTCTTAAAAACACTAGTCCCTTTATCAATATTTGATTTGTGACACTGGCATATTTCAGGTGGGAGAACTTCTGATTTGTATCAATAAGTGTTCCTTGGAGAAAGGGCTTGAATTTTACTTGCCAGAAATTACCGTGAAGGCAGGGAGAGCACCTAGGACAGGAGAGGACAGTGTGACTGGAGAAGGAAGAAGGATCAGGCCTATGTGTGCTGGAGTGCTCTTAGTCATGGCAGTGTTTGAGTAAATAGTGTCAGGATTTATTTCATGAGGATGTTGCTGATTTTCAGGATCATTGAAATTATCATGTAATATATTAAGTCAGTGTAAGGCAGAGTGCTTGGGCAGAGGCCTTTCTGCAAACTCAGATTTCATAATGTTTTTTTGAGTAGTCTCATGTAACCATGGATTAAATGTAACGCTTTGACATGGACTTCAGTCTGTTGTATTATCTAAGCTTTGACTAAGGCCTGCAATTGCTAGCTTTCCTGAAACCCCCAAATGAAAGAGCAACAAATATTTTTTCCTTTCATTGTGCAACAGTGATTTTTTTCCCCAAATTTTCATTTTCCCACCATAATGATTCTATGATTTGGCATAGTATTAGAAATGTGCAAAAAAGCCCACTTTTTTTGTTGTTGATTTGTGTACCTAATTCAAATCAATTTTCTGTCTTGTAAATAAAGAGTAATTCAGAAATAATATTTGGCAAAAGAAACCCTTGGTGTCAAGCTTTAGTAAAATGTAAATGAACAAGTCTGTTAGCTTCCTAAAATGGACCTTTAACAGAAATTTGCAGACAGATTTGTAAATATAGAAGCAACATTAGTCACCTCTGTAATGGAAAGTGTCTAATAAATGCATACATTTATCAGGATAATTACATTGCAAAAAGTTACCAGATGGCACAGAGGTTCATGTACAGTTTTCAAGTGAATTAAGGTTGTGGGAACCCGGAGAGAAGCTGCTAAAAGGCAATCCTGTATATAAACTGTGAAATCTGAAAGAAGTAAGCAAAGATATTCTTGTTGAGGGAACAGTTTAAATAATTACAAAATAAATAATGGAGCTCTGAGGATCTGACCCTTCCAAACAGGAGCACTAATACCATCTTGTTAACATGCTCTTTTCAAGACTAGAGTAAAATAACGGTTGAAAAATTACTACCCTTGCTTTAAAACACATATGGAATATGAACAGAGATCAACAGTGTCTGCTAAACCTGCTTTGCACTGTTGCTGTCTGAAATCCCACGTTGGTGTTTCCATTGCTGGGGATAATGATGACCTGGTGGTATCGGCTAGCCTGGGAATCCTGCACCGTGTCTTCTGGAATCATCTTGCCCTGGTGAAGCAAACAGGGCAGTGAAGGTTTGGATAGCTGATTAAGCAGCAAGGGAGTATCAGAGTTCTGGTAAAAAGAATGTGCGCGTGCTCCTGCCTTAACCGAAGATCCAGGAAACATTTGCTGAAGTTGTCTTGAAGGCACCGGTAATGGGAATGCAATAGTGTAGGAATGCAGTAGTGTAGGAATGCCTTTGTCTATCCGGATGCAGGAACAAGAAACGTGTTAGCCCTAGCCGTCTTTCGGGAACCACTGATGAAACTTGCGTGTTGTAAGACAAATCCTGGGAATTGCTGCTTTCATTCATGCATGTGTAATGGGTCAAGTAAGTCAGAGGTTGTTTTATTATGATTTGTGTTGAAAATCCAGTAGAAGTAGAGGAAATCTGGGGGAATCTCGAGTCACTAGAGACTATGATCTTTTTCCACAGCTTTAGGTTGTAATTCCATAGGAAGAGTAATCGGTGTGTCCATTTATTATGATGGACTAGATCTAGGGCAGATCATGTTACAGAACATACTGAGATCTCTTAGTTCTTGCCATCTCATTCAGAGAGAAAATGAAGATCTGCAGCAGAAATATCGACAGAGTACTATTTTTTTTATATATATATATATAAATAAAGCATTTGGGATACTTGGACTCTTTGTCTGTGTGTCTGGAGACAAATCCATGTCCCAGCGCTTTCATCTGTTAAAAAGAAGCTAATGATAGTGATTACCTACATTAAACACTTTCAGATTACTAATTTAAACTGCTTTTTAAGAGTTAAGTATTACTTATTTCTAAGTTCCCTACTTCTTCAGTGATCCCTGTGCAGAATGTGAGCTGTGAGCACATGCTTCAATGAATTTCTAAATTGAAAGAGACTGAAGCATATGTTTAACATCTGTCCTTAATTGGGGACCTATAGATGGAGAAGAAGCCATAGCATTTCAAGGTCTCTGATTTCTAAATTTATTTCCTTCCAACACACACTAAAATTCATGTTCGCTCGTCCTCAGGGGAATACTGTAATGCTCATCCTTCTAAGCAGTCATTTTCAAGACAAGTGGTGTGTGTTATCTGAAAGGAGTTTTATTAACAAAACCAGTTTGTTAATGTTCTTAGCTGCTATTTACAACTTTTTGTCTTACAAGCTGGGGTATTCAAAGAAAATTATGTTTATTTCCAAACTATTTAGAAAAAGTTGAATGCAGAAATCTGCAGTAGTTCAGTAACAGCCCTGCCCATAAAATATTTAGAAGAAAAATTATCTGCATTATGAGAAGCATTTCTGAAACTTATCCTTAAACATTTTTAACTTGCTGTTTTCCTTCTTTATTCTGAACAGGAGAAGCAGTCCTTTCCAGATGTTTTTCAGATTACATTCAAATCCTTCCACTCATAAATTCTATTTTTTAATTCTTTGTTGACTGACTTTTAGATATCTGGTTGTGATAACACCTAGCCCTATTTCATCTGGTCAGTCCCCTTTTAAATCAAAACATTTTCTCAGATGCATTATCCCTAATGCTGAATATGTTGCATTTTTTAGAATCCTGAGTGAACTGGAAATTACTGCTGCAGTTTAAGTTTACATACAAGGTTCCTTCCAGCCCTCTTAAATGAGAATGGTGAATTTCTGCAGTTCAAGCTACCAAAAATAGAAAGAGTAAAAATATTTAAAGCCTCAGTGAAGCTTTGCAACCTTCTCTGCAGAACAGAATTGGCTTTGGCTTAGAGGTGTTACCATGGTAGCTACCATTGTGCTTCTAGTAATGAGAATATTTTGTTGTAATTACTAAATATTTTATAAATTGGTGTATTCTGCAAATTAAATACTTCTTGAATCTGTGATGCATTTGTAAAGTAGGGAAGAAGACGAGTGAAGTAAAATGCCAGAGTGCAGATATTCCCTAGGCTGCAGTATGTTTTTGAAGGAAAAGTGGTCTGGCCTCTCTGTTTTAAAGAATAATGCACACTTTTACCAGCAAAGTCTTTGAGTGATATAATTTTGAGTGCTTGTACTAGACATAATGAGGGTGAGATGAGCACAGAGGCCGCATGGGATCTGCACCGCAATCCTGTTAGGGCAGTTTGCCCTTGGGACCTTCTGCTGTTCATGATGCAGTAAACGGAGGCCGTGTTCACAGCAGCTTAGGGTATAAGAGAAGGAAGCGAGGTTCAGATAGACATGTCTGTATTTCCAGATATATATTTTTAAAGAATTATTCAAAAATCAGAGTGCGTTTTAGATGTCAGCTTTTTTTGAGGATTTTACATTGGTAATAAAATACCAATGTATGTCAATATGAGCATTAAAAAAAGACAGAGTGATGGGACTTGAGTGGAGCAAGGCTTACAACAGGAGACTAAAAATCATACTTAATTTGAATCCAAACTTAGCTAAATCACTGCAGATTAGAAAGTAGCTGTCATCATTCCTTTGAGGAATGACTGATGTGCTTGCTGTGTTTGCCAGCTTTTATGAAAGGAATTTACTGCTGCCTTTGAATATTTTGAAAGCACAAATCTAATTGTTAAGTGGGAAGAAATGTACAGACCATTGCTGCTTACTTAGTAAATGAATTTTTTTTTCAGGATTGCTTTTTGGAAACAGTACAATAAAGCTTATTAAAATTGCTGTAACGTAACAAAGAGATTAAATGCATTATCTTCAATGTGACAGCTACATTTTGTTCTCTAGGGAGTGTTTTGAGGCATTTATTCCCTGCCAGAAGAAAACTTTTAGTCTGACACATTGAAGTTTCACATAAGAAATAATAGTGTAAAGTTAGTAGACCTCATCATGAATAATTCAAGGTTTCTAATTTAATCTGAGGCCTGTCTTTACAAATTAATTTAATGGTATACTTAATGGTAAATACTGATTTGAATGAGATAATGGACTTTCTTTTTCTTTATAAAAAATTTAAATACTAGGACCAATTATAAAAATTAGATAAAAGAGAGAGCCAAGCTTTTTTATTTCTAAAGCTATTTGCATACTGCTAGTTTTATCCAAACCATCTAATAATGATATGATTGGTAGAAATAACATGAGTTGATTATGGAGAATGGTTTGGAAGGAAGGAGAATATCTAGTGACCATAAGTATTCCTATGCAATGTGATTATTGAAACTACTCAGTAGCCTCATCTGGATTAAAATAAATGTTTGGGCACTTAAACCTCTTAGCTATATATTTAGAAGAAACAGGAATCTTTATGTACTTCTATCCTATATAACACAGTACAGAATGAAGTTATCCAAATACTGACATTTCTCCAAACCAGTATAGGGACTCTTCATCACATCACTAAAGATGTTCCAGGCCCCTGATCATCCTCGTGGCCCTG
>JAWLRI010000251.1:1106986-1152915 GCA_034781795.1 Crypturellus tataupa
GGTCAACCTGTCGTCCACCATGACGCCCAGGTCTCTCTCAGCAGAGCTGCTCTCCAGTAGATCAGTCCCCAGCCTGTCCTGGTGTCTGGGGTTATTTCTCCCCAGGTGCTGGACCATGCACTTGGCCTTGTTGAATTTCATGAGTTTTTTTTCTTGCCGCCCAGCTATCCAGTCTGTCCAGGTCCCTCTGGATGGCAGTGCAGCCCTCTGGGGTGTCAGCTACTCCTCCCAGTTTGGCATCATCAGCAAACATTAACATTTTATGTAAGTATATAAAAGATTATAAAACTTTTATATATACACAGAAATTTACATACATACAAATAAATGTTTTTATTTATATAAATATGTTGGTAACAGGAATGAATATATGGGTGGGGGTGTGTGCATATATATGTGTGTATATGCATATATATATATGTAAAAGTTATGTTCATGACAGAAATGTGAGCTGTCTTAGCTCAGCCATCAAGGTTATGAACAGAGCTGGGATTTCCAGGGAGGTGAAATGCATATTATTTTATTATCTCTGTCCTGAAACTGGTATTTCTTATGCAAATAAGAACAAGTTACATGCAGAATACTTCTGCGGCCTTTATTACTGATCTCTCGTTCTGTAAGAAGGTGATCTGCAAAGACTGAAAAGCTGCTCATACCATGTAGGGGATGATATTAATGCCAGAATATGTGGTGCAAATACTGTGTTTTAGACATCAGTAGTCTGCTTGGAAGTCAGTAAAATTTCTTCTGTGTTTAAGCCTATAAATTAATGTGCAGAAATAATGCCCTAATTATTTGGAAGGTGTGCATATAAATATTTATACACTCGTGTTCCTGCATATACATATATCTCCTTTCATGTAGAGATAACTACAGAATATATTAATACTTAATATTTAAATGAAATGGGAATAATGTAGCCTCCAAGTACTTAGTATAGCATATGCGTTAATAAATAAAAAAAAAATGAAACTTTTGAAAGCTGCTGGTAAATATTTGAATTCTCTTTTGGGTCTTCTATATGCTGAGCATGTAACTGTAGCTTTGTTTTTGATGTTCACTGAGCCCTGCGCATTTTAGTGCCCAGAACAGCAGCAAATTGAGTGTCTGACAGCTCTGACTCTTGTTCTGTTGCTTTCAGGTTGAATACATTCTAAAATCAATGAAAGAAAATGTACAATTTTTATACATGTTTAATATATTTCTACAGGAAAAGGTCAAATGAAGTGGAACATTTTATTTTCAGTGATCTTGTGTTTGTGGTGGCAGACAGGAATTATGATGATCAGATCAAGCTGGTAAGCTGAGATACTCTTAAAATGGATAAAAATGCTTTTGCCTCAGTGAGGAGGGGAAGATCGTACAAAACTATAATGTAAATATTGTGACTACTTGAACCTGTGCACTTAAAATACTGCTTGCAGATGAAACACATTCCAGGTAGGTACTTAAGCGTTTAATAGTAACTAGGTTTTAGAGACTTACTTTCTGTTACTTGGTATGTTCATAAATTAACAGTAGAGGCGTCATGTATGCGTGCATGTATTTATATACGTATGCACAAATGTGCTTAAGGCATCTTCCTCTGGATGGCAATAACATCTAAAACATCTTCTTAGCATAATGGATGATGGAAATATATTAAGTAATTGGATATCTAATGTATGCATGAAATTAAATTGACTTCAGCATTATAAAGAAAAAGTGAAGCTAACGAAATTCTGCTCTCAGATATAATTTAATACTGGTTCTAGACAACGAGAGAACTGGTGCTAGTTATTACTTCTGTGGTGTGGTTTTTGTTGTTGCTGCTGCTGTTGTTTTTTTTTTTAATCCTCTTTCTGTGAGAGGAGAAAAACTCCCACTAGCTCCAGTTAGCTGCAAGACTCCTGGAGACCATGCTGACATATGAACAAAAACAGAGTTGAGGGGGGAAGGCAGGAGCTGCTTTTACTTTATAATAAGCAGGATATCATTTAAAAAAAAAACTAGGTATTGGCATAAAACACAGTAGATGTTATAAAATTTCTTCTCTCTCAGATATTGAATGGGTGAATTTACTAAATGGAAAACTTCCAGGTCCAGAAGATGAGAATTTTCTGAATGTAAGCAATTTTGGCTTCGAGTGACTTCTAGTTGCCAAGTGTGGAATTGGTGCTTAAACAGTTTTAATTCTTCAATTCTGCCTTCAGTTTTGGTTTCAAATTGAAACTTGTCTAAGAAGCCTTAGGTTCTCTGCTGAGAAACCTATGCCAACATTATGGAGACAGCACCTCTCTTTCAGGTATGTAACAGACTCTGTAGTTTAGCTTGTTACAAAGTGGGCAGATTGAGATTTTACCAATAATCTGTCAACCTGTCAGATTTTGCACGTTGGAAGTTGCAGTATATCTCCTGGAGGAGCAAAAATAGTTTGATAGTTCGCCCTATATATTTAGGGAATAGAGGAGATATATGGTATCTCTGTCACACCTGCTCCATCAAAGTACCAGTATGAACCAATACCTTCCACGACTGTTGTGGTGGCCTCTGACTGCCCCTTTTCTGCCGGCACCAACAAATCACATTGCTGAGCAGATGTAGCAGATGAAACAGGAGGCAGGACAGCAGTCTGGAAGTCTCAGGTCCAATCTTACCATTTGTATCAGAGTTAATTTAGTTTCCTCCATATACTGAAAAAGCAAATATTTTGCTTCTGTTGAAATTTCAATTTCTGTGAAGTTTCATCTAGTGAATTTTTTTTAACTGTTCTAATAGATGGATCATGTGCTATATTTAAATTTGTTGATAAAAGGCCAGGGTATGACTGTTATCTAAACTCTGCTGCATAAAAAGTGGAAAAGGTACCAAAGTTGGCTAATATGCTTATTGTAGTCACAGCTTCTGTTTACTACCAGACTGTATATATAGTATATATGCGACATCTGCATATTATGTACAGAAGGACAACTTTTCTCTTATGTCTTTTCTCTTTCCCAAGGCAGTGTTCGTGGCAGTTTTGTGAGCCATAGTGTAACAAAATATTTGATTAGGAGGTAACCCCCTCAGTTTAACCCCTGTTTAAATCAGTAGAGGTCAATTTCTGCATGTTTAGTTGTCGCTGTTTTCTCTCAGACATTAAGCACAATGGAGTCATCAAGTCTAAAACGTTGCTCCCAGCTCTCTAGATTTTTCCAGCTAGAATTTGGTTTGAATATCACAGAGGTCTCCAAGGTGAGGGATACATTGTCTGTCTACTGCAGAGATGTTATCCATGTGGATTCTGCTCCATTCTTGCGCAGAGTTTGTGTATGCCACACCCAGAACTACAAGAAAAGATGCTAGAAAATGAAGAGGTGCTCAAACTACCGCTGTAGTTCATTAGTAGCAGCAAAAATGGCTGGAGGCTGATAGGTGTTACAAAGATCGTCAGTACGAGTAATGTACGATGTGAACCTACAGCAAGGGTTAAAGTAGCCAAAGTAGAAATTTGAATAGTGGCATCTATTTTTTTTGGATAGTGTTGAACTGAAAAGAAATATCAGAGGGGAGTAAGAGGCAGAAAAGGAAACAAGATGAACAAGGTGAATTCTGCTTTTCAATCCGCTGTGTTTGTGAGTGGTTATGCCAGAAAATTCTGTCTAACTTGTATATGATGATATTTAAACAAGTTAATGCAAAGCAGTATAGAGATCTTATTATAGCACGCGAAACCATTTAAACCAGGATTGAGTTCACCATCTCTTTGGGGCATAATCAGTAGTTTAATTGCAACTTAAGTGCTATGGAAGGCTTTGCACTAAAGCTAATCAGAGGTCCAACATTTTTATTTATTTATTTATTTTATTCTAAAACTTTGGCTGTCTTAAAAACCTTAAAAAAATCTGAAGGGAGTTGCTGTTTACAGGAGAGTGGGGAAAACCTGAAGGTTTTGCTCTAGCTCAGAAGGTGCAGAGCGTTGAATCTTCTGCTTAGTAGAGGGTTTGTGGAATACGTCTTTTATAACTGCTTGTGATAAGAAGTGTACTGCAGTTTCTGCCCTACAGATGAAATTGGTGCTGCTGCAATATTTGTGTGTGCTCGTGTGAAATATTTAGTCTTGTTATCATGATTGAATTTTATCTATAAGGGAACTGAGCTTGATCCAAAAGTAATGTAGCCGAAGAAGGTTGAACTGGCAACTTGAGTGCTGTATTTCACACCCTCGTAGCAGTGTCTGGGTTAGCTGAGGTGAGGTAAAACTTGATGTATCATGTAGCTTGTATGGCCTAGGAGGGACTGTACCGTGACTGCAGTGTTTAGGGAGAACATCTTTTAAGTATGCCATTTTCTGTATACTTTGTTGGTGTTGAGTGTGAATCTCATTTTAAGGCTACCAAATGTTAGGGTCTGTCAATGTTATTTCGTGCTATTATTATGTATTTTGGTGAGCAGGAAGGTTCAAAAAATGCTTACTTTGAGTAAACATTTAGTATATAAGTTCTCTTCATAGGAAATAATTGTGATTTAGGTTTTTTTTTTTTCTAAATATTGATTTGAATACAGATTTGAATTATTATTCTGTCAAATCTTAAACAGCTTTCATTTCTGGATAACACAGATATGATTCCTGAAAATTGACCACTGTTTTTTTCCCTAAGCCCCTGACCCTTGCATTAGGATGCATAAGGCCTCATTTGAAACAAATTACTTTTAAAACCAAAGCTCTTTTTGGCCTCGGGAGATGTTCATGATTAGAGAGTTACTAAGCACTTTAACACAATCACTCAGGCAGTAAGAAAGAAATTTATTAATGGAAAGAGATCAGCAAGAATCAATAATTTGCTGGAAGACCTGAGAGAGGGGCAAAAGAAGTCCCTCTGGCTTTTAATTTTGGAATCAGCATTAAGATGTGCTGAGTACTCATGGTCCTCATGAGATTTGCCTTTCATAGTTTTGTTTGTTTGAGGGGGAAAACTAGCATGGGGCAGTACACATGGCAAGCATGGAGGAAAATTTGAAGATTTAAATATTAAAATTATTTTTAAAAACCCCTCTTGGATAATGACATGTTTTAAATAAGTTGAGCTGCATAAATGAGACTGGTTAAAGCAGGTAGAAGAAACTGTGATTGCCTGTGTGTGTCATACCAAAAAATGACCCAGTATTGTTATCAATATGATATAATAATTATACATCTAGATGTAGCATGATTTTGAGTTTTCTGAGAGTGAATTTTACACTTCCTGCGCTGTCAAGATGATCTGATAGCAGAAAATTCTTCCTGAATTTTCTAAACTGACCTTGAATATTCCAATCTTGATCTCACAATCAAGGTAGTAATTAGTGTAACTAATAAGCATAGAACATAAATCTATTTTAACCCAAATGCTGAAATGCATAGGAGATCTTGTAAATTGACACCAAGTGTGTATTTAAGATCACTTAGCTCCTTAGCATGATAGTCAACTGTGGTGTGGGGGAAGACTGCCCTGGATATATGTATTCACATCCATGTGTTTTGTAGAAGTTCAAAATAGAGAGGCTTTTGCATCTAAAAGTACAGGACAGGTTTCAGTAGGAAAAATATGGAGATAGCTAGCTGCACTTTTGTCGGGAAAATGGAATGAAACCTACTACCTTTATAGAAACTTGTGCACAGCCTGCAGGTAAAATAACAGGTTAGAATAGTATTGGAGAAGATTCTTAACCTAAACAGAAACACGATATTTTTGTAATGCTGATGCATTTGAAGGTAGTAACAGACGAGTGGCTGGTAGCTGTAAGGTCACACTGTTTGATTCGGATGGTTAAGCTTATTTAGCAGCTCTCGCTGGAAGCAGGTTTGGGTCCACCTGCTACCAGTGAAAATAAAGATAGATCCTCGTGACCTACAGCTTCTGTATTGAGGGAGACCTTTTTCATCTTGGTCTTGGGCAGTAGATAAGTAGACTTCTTATGCAATCAGGCATAATCATTTTTATACCATGATTAACAGTAAGCTTTTGCTTGGTAGGTTTTTTTTTTTTTCCTTTCTATGTGAGTAGTTTTCTTATTTAGGGAAAGCAGAACATTGCATTCCTTGGCCCTGTTTTTATTTTCTCTTTTAGCATAATATTTAGTCATATTTTTGACTGTCTGTGTAGTTCCCTAGGCCTTAGCTGAGCGGGTGGGTTTTTTTTTTTTTTTTTCTTTTAATACCAAATATCACTTTGCATTACATTGACTTACACATTGGTGTGAATCCTGATGACCTGCATTAAACCTAATGACCCTTCTTGTAGCCAGAGGAAATCAAATCAATACAAGGACACGAAGAAGCACAAATTCCATTTCAGACCCAAGTATAACAAATAGAAACAGAAGCGTCACAGAGGTTACTGAGTTGAAGTTAAACTACTGAGCAAAAATCTGGGAGCTCCAAACTAAACTTTGCAACTCTGATTCCTATGACAGTGGAAAGAAATCAATAGAAAGTTAGTCATCCTTTTTCACTGAGACCATGCTTGATTTTCCGTCCTATCTTCCTGGCCAAGTTTGTGTCGCTAATGAGACTGCATTTGTCTCCAAACATAAGTACCAATTTTTCTTCCCTTGTATCACTGAAGACTTTTTCTTACACTGTATGTGATGTCCCTCACTCTGGTATTCAGATGAATAGTCTGCCTATTAATTTAATAAGTCCGTTAGCAGAAATGTAGTTGGTGTGATATAGTTGACTCCTTTTCCCTTGTTCTGTTCAAAGACTTCTCCTGCCATTTTTCGTGCACACACACATGTACATGGCTGCGTATTAGAATAATGTGGTGCCGTGTCAAGATTTTAGAAGTTTTATCACTGCGTCTCTTTGGATTGGCAGGAATGTGCCTCGATCCTTTGTGCGTATTGGCAAGACAGAAATACACTCATTAATCCAAAACAAAACACTTTCTGCAGAGTCCAAAAGCCAGCAGAAAGAGTGAAATTATGGTGTACGGTTCAAGTGATCAGGACATCTGAGAGAGAGGGATTTGATTCATCGTTCTGTTTTTGTGAAAAGCTGATGTGAAAGCCTTGCATTTCAACTTCAGACAGTATGAGCTGGACTTAAGCAGTTCATTTTGTTAAAAATAGATTAACGCAGGTGTGTAGGTTTAGGCCAAGACAAATGATTTATTTTGGTGTGCTAATTTATGTGGAGATGGACACTACCAGCTTTTAGAACAAAGTGTGTATACATGGATCTGCATGGTGGGCTGCGAAGCGTCATTGATTTTGCAGAAAGCAGGGCTGATATGTGAAATCTCCTGGCATCAACAGATAATGCTTAACACTGATGGGTCTTGATCAAGTCACTGGTCTGTAATTATAGTGGCCAGCTTAGACAGATATATTCCTGTAGAATTAAATATAATGGGAGCTTCTCTTGTTTCTATTCTCTGTGGTGGAGGTGGTGTTTGTTTCTGGATGGAATAGTGAAGATGTTGAAGGAAAAGAAAAAAGTTAAATGTAGAAAAGGTACCTTCTGAACATGAAATAAAAAGTTTGCATTAACAGAAATAAGTCTTCTGAGAATGTATATTACTCAGCTTTAACAGTAATGATTGTAGTACATCTTGTCTTAATACAATAAGTTTGCTGGAGAAGCTGTATAAACTATCAGCTGCTATCCCTGAGTATCATTTTTTCTTTCTAGCAGCATTCTGGTTAGGTGACTGTATTTTTTTCCTGAACCATAAAAGAATTAAATACAAATGTTGCAGTTGTAGTTAGGAATTAATAACATTTGGAAGTGGAGGGAAAAAAATTCTGTGTGGTTAAAGATTCATATTACTGCAAAGGCAATTGGTATCTCTTCTTGAATTCAAAACCTAGAATAAATCAGTTCCCTGTTTCAGGAAGAATTAGGAAAATGAAAAGAATAAAGACACAAAATAAAACCTGTACAACATGTATTTAACATCTCCTTAGAAATCCAGGATATGTTGAAATACCAGAAGTTATGTTCCAGGTTGAGAGGAACAAAAACGTCTGTCTTCTCAGTTTCCTTTACTTTTCCCCAGCTACTACTAACCTCTAAGACTTAAAATTACTGGCTACCTCAGACCTCTTCTTCCGTCCTCAATTGCTCTGATAAAATCTTCTCTTCAGCTGATGCCTTTGGTCAAGAATTGAAGTTTTCTTTCTTTTCTGTAGGCTCTGCCCTCAAGCAGGAGCAAAGCTCCAGTTCACAGAACCACAGAGGATGTCAAGAGAAGGAGACCGGCTCATGGCAAAGCGAGGGCTCCCTACTTCTCTTAACATCAAGTTTATCTGTCCTGGATGATGTTTTTAGTGTAAATGTTGAGAGCTGGTATATGTAAGAAAGGAGCCTTGAGCTCAAAAACTATAAACCTGTAGTAATAGTAATTCAAAGTGAAGGATGAATTTTGTGTTATTGCTATAGGTGCTCTTTAAGATGTTGTACTTACCTTTTAGATAAATTTTCCACTGCAAATTCAGTTTTGAAGATTTCTGAAATGTAACACACTCCATCCTAGGAGAATGAAAGCAATCATGGTAGATCCAAGGGGGTTGTGTGGTTGTTTTTTTTGTTTTTATTCATTTTCCTCCTTTTCCTTTATCTGTTTTGTTTGAGGTTTTTTGCTTTTTGGTTTAATGAAAAACCAGGGAGGATTGTTTAGTTAATCTGTTTTTTATGTTTATTTTCAGAGGAAATTTTTTTTGTGGAAGATGTATCCAGAAAGTAAATTCCAGGATTAAGCCCTGGCCTTCTGAAGTTAGTGGTAAAACCTGGTATTAAAAAGCATACACCTTATTGCGTTTTGAAAAAAGTCTCATTTTTATATATGTAATTGCACAGGCTAATGTGCTGTCGGAAGAGATGCTTGCTGCAGAGAGGTGAATGAGTTAGAACTGCGTAGCATCTCTAGAGCATTATCTTGTATATAGTTTTCTTGGGCTTATTTTTATTAATACTTTAACACTGATTGTGGTGATATGTCAAAACTCTTGACGTTTGAGAGGCTTCTGAATCAGTTCTTGCCAATGCCTGGCTTTTAGGTTTCATAAAAAACTGTAGCTCCATTTAAACTTCAGACAGTATGAGCTTGACTTAAGCAGCTGAACTGCAGTGCTTTTGGTGAAAGGTACAAAGATGGCCCTCAGGATCTGTTGTATACAAAAGAAAATTGTGGATAAATTGTAATTTTTGAAGTACTTATGTATGAAGAGACAAGATAAAAATAGGTATCCGTGGCAATTTGATAGAGAAGCATAAAAAAATTGTTGATAGAGTTTCAGTCTGAATTTTAAGCTGTTCTTTATGTGCATGATATGACATTCGAAGCTGACTTCACTCAGAAAAGAACTGATTTCTGTGCAGCAGATGAGTAAAAACCTTTGAACTGGGAAGAAGATTGTGGAGATGAAGTGCTTGATATAGCATTGTGGTGTTTTCTATTTATTTATTCAGAGTATAAAAACCCAGTACTAGAGCTCTGCAAATGTATTTCAATTTGGTTTAAAAAAAAAAAGTAATTTTGTACTAAAGCTTTTGGCTTATAAACATTGTGTTTTCCTGAAGAAGAAACTTTTTTATCCCCCCATGAGGAAACTTTAATTTCCTCTTTTTATTTATTTATTTATTTTTTTTCTTCTTACTGCTTCATTAAAAAAAATGGTCCCAACCACTCAACAAACATACTGGAATGGGTATAGTTTTTCCTAATCAATCCTACACTGAGATAACTGTAATGTTTCAGGAAAAATGGTAGCTGGCAGAGGAGGGAGCACTGTTGGTTCATGATGTTCAGAGCAGTGGAGCTGAGGGAATAGGGAGAATCTGCACAAAGGAAGTCAATGACTCTCTTGGAGGATGAGGAGGTTGTGCTCGCTCCTTGTGTCTTTAAAACTTTTCAGTTTTTGGAATTGCAACAAATTAAGGCGCTTCTTCAAACTGAAGTGATAATTAAAAGTAACATCTACTGAAATTTTTACATGAATCTATAGAGCCCATGCTAACAGTTGAGGGACTATAAGATCCATCACAGCAAAATAAATAAGTAAATAAATTTGAAATGCAAGGAGAGGAGATGCTTCCAAGTGAACTAGAAGTCTGCTCACTTGAGGAAACAGCATTCTTAGAAGCCAGCATCAGAGTGGATGTTTTTACCCTCTGCTAACATACCTTAAGATTGCTTGGCATCTATTCAAATTTCTCCAAACCAGAATCTCTTGCAACAGATTTTGATCTTAAAAGCTATCCACTGAGAGAAATGTTGTTTGGCTGGTATTGATGGTATTTTCTCATCAACTTCAAAGGTGCAGGGATTTTATCCTGGATATATTTGTTAGTCTATGCCAATACAATAGTGAATAGGAGAGCAAATCATAAATCTTTTTTCTCAGGCTTTCACAGATACTAAAGTAAGACTTGTTTTTTTGTAGTTGCTTTTTCTCTTTAACTTCTATTTTTTTCTTTTTTTTTTCTTTTTTCATTTCAAGCTTTCAGATATACAAGTTGTTAGCTGATGGGCAGAATATTTTCCTGTAAAAGTATGTAGCCTGTTTCTCATGCTTTGTATTTCCATGCTTTATAATAAATGATTATGTAAATGGGAAAAATTCTTATGTTCATTTTGAAAGGCATTGCATACTTGTATGCACTCTTGTTGTATAGCACCAGCTAGAAATGAAGGTAAAAATCAATATAGTTAAACAAGACCAGCAATATTAAGATTTCTGTGTAACTTCTCTGATCTCTGTGGATCTGAATGCATAATTGTCATTAATACTGATAGAAGTTATGGGCTTTAGCCCAAGGACAGAAGACCCAATAGAAAATTAAATATTCATAAAGGGACTTCATAATTAGCATTCCAGACAGCATGTTATTAAAAATTTGTAGCTGTTTAATCTCTGGTTTGAATGTGATGGAAATCTTGCAACTGTGTTCTGGGATGGATTTATTGGGAGAAATGGTTGTACAGGGGGAGTTTGTAAAAACAATGGTTTATCTTTACTTTGTATCTCACGTAATTAGCTGCTTCCTCTTCCTTCCCAGGGCAGGTAAGGAGCAGGATTCCTGCAAAGATTTTCTGTCCCCTTAATTTGCTTGTTTGTTTTTTTCTAAAAGAAGAGTCCTGTTATTTGCAATTAATTTTTTTTTTGAGGTTGAAAGTGTGTACTAGATGGCATCAAGTGTTCTGGAAACAAATATAGAGGTACTAGATCAAATCCATGACATTCTTCTCTTCTATTATTATTATTTTTTTTAAGCAACCTATAACTCAGTTGTAGTATTACAGTTTTATAAGTTTTATTATTTTAAATACAATTCTAACAGCTGGAACTTGTGCAAATTATTTTCAGTCGACTCACCTTTGCCAGTATCTGCTACATGAATCTTTTCCATTTTGATCAATATCAATATACCAGCTTTGATCTGTTTTTCAGACTTGCTGTTCTTTTTTTTTTTCCAGATCACCTGCAAAAAAGATCATCACTTGATACAGCACTTAAATAAATTCATTAAAATCTCTCATTCTTGTAGTCTTGATAATCCTCATCTTCCTTCTCCCCCCACATGCTTCCAAGTCAGTATCTGCTTTGTGGCAGCTGAAAAATTAGGCAGCTAACTTCTAGACCTGACCATGAAGAACAAATAACCACGTGAGATGGAGAAAATAAATGTTCTACTTCCACTGGGCAACTTCTGTGCAGGTGTTCTCCCTAATCCTGAGAAAGTGGCAGTGGAATGGTCAGCTACTGATCTGCCATTGCTACCTTACCTGGGCATGGAAAACCTCAGTAGTGGGTACCTGTACAGACCCCTGCTGGCACTCCTCCTTTCATAAAAATAAGTTTTCCAATTTTGTTTTTAATTAGTATGGCTTTGTTTAGGTAATATATGGGGCTAAAATGTCTCCTGCTCTGATAAATATTTCAGTCAAGGCACTGTGTTTTATGTAGCATCCATAGACAACAAAAATTTTAAAATAAGGACATCTATTTTTTCCTATTTTTATTTATTTTAATAAACCTATTCTTGCCTGAAAAAAAAGAAATCAGCAGTTTGGAAAATGGAGGCAAATATATTGAAAGGCCCAACTAATCCCACTTGCATAGGGTGGTAAAACAGCTACTTGTAATTTTGGGTTTCTACTTCTTCTTTCTGGTCTAACTGACATGAATGATAAGCATATAATTTGTATGTATTTAAGCACTGTTAACCTGTAAATTATTCACAGGATTAAATGTCAGTGTTAAATGAGTCTGCCTAAAGATAATTACATCACCACACAATGAGAAGATAATTGAGAAGTTCAGTGAAGCACAGATCACCCAAGTGCCAGGACAAAGAGAAACCAAGTTCTTGTTTTCGTATGAGTGACCCGTGTGTTACAGCTTTGCTCTCTTACTGTTTTTCTAATAGGTGAACTTTAAATAAATAAAAATGAGGTAACTTGTGTGACTATAAATGTGCAAATGATGCTGTAGGTCCAAATTGCTTGGGGGTGAATTGAGAGCTCAGTTCTTTGATCTAACTCTGCATCTTGTTTTCAGTCCTCTACACAGGAACTATTTCCATCTAGAAGGAAGCAGAATATTGAAACTTTTGAGTTTTGGACTCTTATGAAAGCAAATTGCAAAGCAAATTGGGCCTTGGGCTCATGTGCAGCAGGAGCATGCGATTATACCCCAAGAAGGTATAATACAAAGCTATTATTACACTTCTAGAAGCACAAATCAGAACCATTTCACTCTCTGAATAATCATTTTTTTTAATCTCAGTGAGCAGATACTGCCTAATTGTAATGTTATGTTGTGTCATGTTTAATATATGTTGGTTGATCAAACCTTTATTGAAATTCCTAACATAATTTTCTTATTTTTTTTTTATTATAATCTACATACTTCTGTTGTTGTGAGGGGAGGATAAAGTTTATTTAAATCTGAATTCCCTGATGGAACTTGTCCCAAACTTATGGAATTTTATTTATTTTTTCTTTCTATGCCCTCAAAAGTAAGAGTAACCATATCTAATCAACCACACTTCTTAAGGAAGAAAGCAATTTCTTAAGTACCTGCAAAGCTTTTCTTAAAATGTAAATCACTAGAAGTGGGAGAGCTTATTTCTATTAGGTCAGGGCAAGACCCAGGGTTTTGAGTGATGCATGGTACTAGGGAGAGTAAATAAATACAAATATCTCTTTGAAATAAGGGCTGGATACATTTTTTTCTAGTTTAGGAGGCTTATTACAAATAATTGTTCCTTTAATTAGTAGCAGTACTGAACAGGCTAAAATTGCCTATTCTAGGCTTGTACTAACAAACATGAAACTGTTTTCAGTTTTCTGCAGAAGAACTGCTATTTTTGTCATCTTGCAATTTCAGTGAAGCCAGAAGAGCTCTTCTGGAGACTATGATCTTTCAGGATTTGGGGGATTAATATATGAATTATTAATGTATAATAAATATTTTTTAATAAAATCTGATTTGCTCTTGTGGAATCATGACCTACAGAGACTTGATGCATCTGAGACAGGTTTATGAGTAATTTCTCTGTAATGCCTCTCATGTTATATCACAATTGCAGGTAAAAGGTATGAAAACATCAAAAGCTTGATACTCTTCTGAAGACTGGAGAAACTTTATTTATTTATTTATTTATTTATTTATTTATTTTTATTTCCATCCTTCCCCATTTTTATTCAGCTGAACTATTTGCTGAGCAGCTCTAATTACAATGACTTTTAAAAGTGTGCACATTGTATAGCTAATCTGCTAGCGTGAGGAATTTCCTCATATTTAGATGCAGAAGCACGGAGCTCTCACTGCAAAATGTATCAAATATGAATTTGGGCTGTGCTCATGGATTATAGTTCTCCAGTTACATGATAATTGCAGGTTATGGTTATGGGTATCAGAATTAATTACAACATTTCAATTACATTGTTTTATACAATGAAGCTGTTATTTACATGAAATTGTGAAAGTGCTATATTGATAGCAAATATGATGAAATCTCCATTCTCCTGGAAGAGATTTAATCATTTGGGATTTAATCAACACTTCGAGAGTGAGGATGTTTGAACATAAAAGAATAGTGGCATAGAGCACAAAAGATATATGTTTTTGGTTTTGACTTAATGGTGCAATTCAAAGCAGCTTCTGAACAGATCAGGGGACTGACTGATTTTTGTTGCAGATACAAACACTTCCAGTGTTTTCTGGAAGCGACTATGCAGGTGGTAAATAGTGAACTGGGCAAGGTGAAAAATGACTGTTGCAGCATCTCCAAATGCTTGGAGGTTGCTGCTTGAGCAAAAAGCCGTGGAAGGCTTTCTTTCCACTTTGGAAGCTTTGCTTGGCTGTGTCACTGTTTCTCCTCTTCTGGTACCTTTACAGGAAAGGGTTATTGCTTGTTTTGATGGGATTACAAATATATCATCTGTAAATATGCATAAATATTCACACACATACACACACACACGCATTTTTTCCTTCTTTCCTGACTATTCCTATATAGTATAAATTCTTGATGTTTAAGCATGGTGAAAACCATAGCCTCGCATTCACATTGACTTTTTTTTCCATTACATAATAATATTGTCTTATTTATGGTGGGATTTTTTTTTTTTTTTTAGCTAGCTGTCATTAAAATAAATGGAGGTAGTTTTATGTTCATTTGAATGGCAGTTAATGTCAAAACAAAATTTGTTAGAATCTATTTTACCTTGTAATGAAATTTGCAATGCTATATTTGCTGCATAACCAAGAACATTATGAAAATTAAGTACTGCACCTGCTCAGTATTTGACACTCATTCTTGCATAAAAATATCAAGCTCCTTTCAAATGTTTTTCCTAAAATACCAAAAGGCTTCTCTTTTAAGGATACTTAAGAGACAAAATAACAATTTTTATTTACTATCTCCCTTTTACTTAGAGAGGAGGAACAACCTGAACTCAAGTTCTGGTAATGCTTTGTTAGGTTCCAGTACTCAAAACAGATTATTGGATTTTGTTTTATTCTTTTTTTCTGATACCTTGTTGTGATAAATTTCAGGCTGCTGAGATTTGCCACTTCTAAAATAGTAACTCGGAAAATCTATGTTTATATTGAAAACAGCAGGTCACTCTTGCATATCATGCTGCTGCAAAAGTGAACAAGAGCATTTTGATGCTAATGAATCTTTTTTCTAAATGAGATATCACTAAGCAGATATCAACTATATCTGAGTCATGATAAGTTTTTATATAATTTAATCCCAAACTGCGGTTACTTGCAGAACACTTAAGATTACATACTATGTCTAAATCCATCTAATCCCCAGTGTCACTGGAGCTTGTGACACATTAAAAGCGTTCTTATTAAATCTGCAGAACCTCTGCCTGATTTTTGCTTTGACAGACTCCAGAAGTAGATAAGGGGCTGGAAGAGTGATGATGTGTGTATAAAGAAAAAAGAATCGCTGGGAGAATTGGAATAATATGTGATGAAACAGAGATGTACTTTAGTGCCATATCTGGATGCTGGTTTGAGGTTAGATTATGCTTGTATGTATGTGTACTATAAAAAACCATGAATTGGATTACTGTGCCTGACTTAGCGTGTTTGAGAATAGAGTACAAGCAGATTTTGTACATCAGCCTCCAGTGCAATTAGGGTGAAGACCTGCCTGCCTGTGGTGTCATGGACCATTCAGTGGGCATGCAGAGGGTGGTCTTTAGGATACAGCAAATCTCCTCCAGAAGATTTCTGGGTAAATTCTGTGAGGAAAAAAAATTTCTTTTAAGTAGTGCATTTGCTTTTCCATCAACAAAAATTGGGCGTTTCAGATGCAATATATCTACCCATTTTTAAACTTTAGTAGCTGCAGTAGCACCTTGCAATTCTTTCCAGATCCCAAGTAGATGGAGTTTGTCCACTTCTTCAGCCTTCTTCCCACTGTAAACTTGGACCAGTTTGTATTCAGTGTGTACACGGCTGCAGACATCTCCTACAGCGGGGGATGTGTCTCTCATATTACAATCAACTCTTGCAGGTAGAGTTCGTCCCAAGGTTTTGGTTCTGCAGGTGAGCTTTGACCCTGATGCTTCTACTGTCTTACGCAAATAGATATTTGGGTACATTTCCAAGTATCTTTTAATTCAAACCTGCCAGCAATATGGTTAAGTTCTGTAGTAACTAAAAAGAATTAAAAAAAAAAAAAGTAATAACCAGCAAACTGTGGAGATTTCATTCCAGAATCTCACTTTGTTCCCCTCAAATCAAACTTTAACCCTTTTTCTTATTGTATCTAATATTACAAAATTAATATGTGCCAGAACAGTTCTAGGCTTCCAACGATGGCCCTCCCTAATTAAACTACTGGTGCATGTAAAGTACATTATTAAATGGAAAGGGTCCCTGTGAGGCTTCCAGAAAGGTTCTTGGGCACTGCTGGTTTCAAGTTCAATTTTGCTGTGAAATTCTGAATTTGAAGATGCTGTTTAGAGAAGCTCTTTAGCTCATGAAGTACATAGAAGGAAATACTCTGGGAGATTTGGCTGCTCAGAAGATTACATATTTTTGAGAGAAGGGCAAAATAACTTGGGGAAAGAAGTTTCCTGAATGTTTACTTAGTCTGTGTTGGAGGTCTGAATAACTTTGAGGAGCTGAAAGATAAATCTTTTTTTCCATAAGGGGAAATATTTGCACTATATTTAAAGCTTTTAAAAAAACAAAATGGTGCAGATAAAATTCCTGCAGAATTTCTTTTCTTTCTTCTCTCTTTCTTCCTCTTTTTAGTCCTTATTCTTCCATGAAATTTGCATAGTAAATTGCATTTTTGGGACATTTTAATATATTTTGGTCATCTATTTCTTAAGCCCAGGACTTGCTAAATTAAAATACAGTGGCACAGATGCATGCATGTATACACACACACACACACACCACCCTATAGCCACTATAACATAAAATGGTTAAGGAGAAGAGAGAAGTATTACTGGCCTAAACCAGCAAAGCAACATAATCATAACATTTAAAGGCATAGGATTTTCTAAGAAAGTGTCCTGAGTTCTGTTTAATCTGTTACCATTTAGTATATGAAAGGAACTGTAATTTTTAATGACCCAGAGGTTTTTTGTGTGTGTGAACAAAGGGAGCAAAATTTATGAGAGAAATAAGCATGGAACAGCGGTGGACTTTGTAGCATCTGCCTAACCATAACTAGATTAGGAACAGTCGTCTTCGCAGATTGGAGGGTTGTTGTAAGAAGTGTCCTTTGAATAGAATTAGTTTTTGCTTGAATTAAATTATGCACATGAAAAATGATTATAAGCAAGCCCCAAGACTAAAAAAGATTAATTACAGGCCTATTATTAGAAGCTTCTTTTGCATAATCCTATTAGTTTAATCATATGTTCATTTTTCCCCGTATGTGTGGGAGCACATTTACTAATTTAATATAATTTGGTACACTGCCTTTTATTTGGACTTGATGTTGGTTTATTTTAGCTTTATTGACCAGCATCATTTCAGTCTCCTCTCCCTCCACAAAGAATGATTTACTTTAGATACTACAAAGAACAGTTAATAATGAAGAACAATTCCCTGTATAAAGTATTATGCCTCTTTCCTGACAGTAAGCCACTATACTAGAACACTGAGATTATAAAAAAAAAGTGTAAAAGTTTGGTTTCACTGCTTTGTGAGATTTATTATTATGATTGAACAATTAGAGAAACAAACACATGGCTGTTTTGTCATAATATCATTATAATGACCAACTCTGACTTCTGCCTTCAAATGAAAAATGTTTTATTTGGCTGACATAGTTTGGTTCTTGGAAATCATGCAGAGTTACTCTTCTAAAAATTAATTTCATCAAATATCATCTCTTAAAACTTTGCCTTTCTCAAGGCAAGACTGTCAATCTCTTGGGCCTGCTCTGTTCCGTGGTTATTGAATTGCAGGTGTATTTGAGAAAACTTTCTGTTCAAGATGCTATAGCTCATAGCACACTAATGCATTGGAAGCAAGTGTTTGTGTGTAGAGAGCCCTAATGACAGCACTAGGAGAGCACCATTTTTAATGCAATGCAGGGTATGAATGGGGGCATAATGAACTGGCTTGTCAGTGTATGGAAATCATCTATGGTGGGCACTTACAGAGGCAAGATTGCTGTAGAAAAATCCAAGCATTAAATAAACAATTGTGTCATATTGTGTACAAGCAAGGAGTTGATGCACAAATGCAAATATTTCCTAGATTCTGATGGAATTTTTAATCTTAATCTGGGAATGTTGCTGGGAAATAAATAGGAGATCATGTGTATTAGGTCCAAGTGCCCCGCTCCTGGGTGGCTCTCCTGGATGAAGGACACTGGAAGTCATGCTGAAGGGAGGGGGCATCTGTAGGTTGGGTTGCAGCTACCAGCAACTGAAAAACTGGTGCCATCTGTGTGCTTCTGTCTGGAGCAAAACCCCATGTAGACCCTCAGAGGTAACGGCTGTCATCATGCAAAGTGTCTTAGGCTTTCCCAATTCCAGTCTGCATGTGGCAAGTTCAACACAGTTCGTGTTGATGACAATAGGATAAAATCATATGCAGAAGAATTTGCTTATCTGTAGTTTATTAAAACAAAAATACTGATGCTTCCCAAAATTAGTCATATGGTTACTGCATTACCTCCTTCAAATCATTATCCTATAAAAGAATATCAAATAAAAGAGTAAGTATTATAGTAACAGAGAGGTCTTCCCCGGCCTGAGTTTGGTGATACACTAGTAGCTGTCACACTGCCATCAAACAGTGCAGCTGTTATTAATGGTTCATTCTCAGAATATTATCAAGAAAAACAGTATTTTGAGATTGGTTTTCCCCAAAATGTTAGAGCTGTTTGGGAAGATAATTTTGTGCTTTTTTGGATCTTTTCCATCTTGGAAGAATCCTTGCTGTCTAAATAGGTGTAAAATATTTTTGTATTCTGTATTTTGCCCTTATCTCTATCTGTTTGCAATTTCTTTTTCCAAGTTCAATATGGGTTTGATTTTTTGTCTTTGAAATTAAGAGCTAGCTTGGACTCTGCTCAGGGTAGCTCAGGAAGACTGAGGCTAGATGTCTTAATGACTGCGTGTGAACTAGGTGGGAATATTGGCTGGAGATTGGAGAACGACTTCATCCTGAGCTTAGAGGTGCTGTCTAGAAGGAACTGGATAGTTCCTGAATGTACAATGCCGTACATTTTTTGTTCATTTTTGTTCATTTTTTTGAGTTATTGTTTTCCTTTTTGTTTTGGTTCTTTCTGCTTTGGAGTTGTGTGTATGAAAATAAGACTATTGCTTCTGGGAGTCTTTTGACACAGGGCTCGTGTATCGTATTGGATAGAACCAACTTGCAAAGTTTTGATGAGACAAGTATAGAGGCATAAGATGAAGGGCAAATTGCTTTCTTGATTTCCCTGTGTTCACAGCCCTGGAGGAAGAATTATTGCTTATCCTGAAGTGCCTGAATGAAGTCTCTTCAGTTCAGCATACAAAAGAGTTTTTGTTTTCTGTAAGTCTTGTTACAGCATTTTACTGCAGCAGATGCTTCAGATTTTCTGTCTGCCTAATAAAAGTCCAGGCCCTCGGGGAATGATTTGTCATCAATTTACTTTTTTTTTTTTTTTTCCCCCTCCTTATTAAAACAAACAAAAAGCTTTCATGTGATGGGTCTTCAACATATGCACATATCTCCTACTGTACCTAGAAATGTAATGCTAATACCTGAAACTATACTGAATTAGTATTTATGGAGATATAGCATAGAATTCACGAATGAACTTTAGCTGAGTGATGTGTGGAACCACAGCATAACTTTTAGTAGTCTGAAGGATACCAGGTTATGTACACCATCCCCAATGCAGGTACACCTGCTGTTTTACTGTTACCTGAGCTAAGACATCAATGGCAATTCTTGCTCTAAGTGACAATTCAGAGAGGTCTTAGTGAGTTTGTTGGTAAATCATAGATATTCTGCATGTGGACTCTTATAATAAGAGAAAAAATGGTGGGGGAGGAACAAACCAAGGACAAATATCATGGACACTTTGCGTGTCAGATAATGGCCATGATCTTGGATGTGCATGTCCTGCTTGACCTAGGTTCTGGCTTGGCCATAATGAGCTAGCGAAACGTGTGTGTGTGACCGTAAAGCCTCCTGAAGCTGATAATTACATCTGTGCTGAAACGCTCTGATGGATAAGTATGGGGTTATCGGACAGGATGTGTTCTGTACTTATTCTCAAATAAAGCCTGTCTTCAAAATGATGAGAAATATCGTTGGAGCTGCTGCACAGTACCTTTAATAGGCAGGGTGAAATAATAATAATAATCTGTAAAATAGCTTTGTGCTCACCTAATCCTGGTGGGGCTGAAGAGTTCCCAGGCATAATTTTTGGCTTTCTGGGATTCTACTTTAATTTGATTTAATTGCAGCAGTCTCCTTAGCACCTGCAGCTTGATACCAAAACCCTTTCAGTATTGCAGGGCGCACGTGCCGAAGTCTGATGTACCCCTGCAGGTCGTGCGTCTGCTTGAAGGCTGTTTCCCCACTGCAAGGAAAATGGCCTTTCCCATGCACCCAATTACCCTTTTGCAAGTTGTATGTTTTAAATATTGAACTTAGGTGGGTTTAACTTTATCTTTTCTACCTCAACTGTGGCTGAATACCTAACTTGAGCTGAAATGACCTGACTTGTTTTTGTCTGTTTTGTTTGTTCCCAGATAAACCTAAATAACCTAAGTGAAGGTTCTGCTCAGAGTAGTGATAATTCAGTATCTCTGAGGGAAGGGTGGCAGTATAAGGGCGGCGCTTGTCACCAAAGAGGACCTGGATCTTTGAAGTGATGCATGGGGAAGCCAATCTGCGACTCTGCAGAGCATTCACTAGAGGGGACTCTTACCCCAACTATAACCCTGACTTTAAGAGTTGTTTAACAGCTCTTTCTTGAGTTGCAAGACACAAGGATGACACAAAGGACTTTAAAATAAGATTTTTTTTGACAACTCTTACATTTTTTAGGTGTTTTCTTGACTTCTTGGTCAAAAGGAAAGAAAAATTCTGTCACAAGTAATATTTAGAGTTCTTACATTTGTTAACTTCTCTATTCTTCAATATTTAGGCATACAATATGCGATAATGATTATTTTTCATATCCCCTCTACATTTTCCTTTTCTTTTTTTCCTCCTTAATACACAAAAGACAAAGATCAATGCAGTGTTCAAATCCATGCTGCGTTTTCCATACTTTGTTTCTGATTTCTAAAAACAGTTCTCAGCATCAGGGACCTTGACAAAACCTGGAAGAGGGTTCTGTACTCAGGAGCTCCTCCTGTAAAATTCTGATGGCTTCAAAATTTTGAAGTCATCAGATGATGAGTGACAGACAACAGTTTTTTTCCAAGTAGGTCAAGGTTAGTTTGGCAGTTATTGGTGAGTAGGGGTATGAAGCAATAATAAACATCATGGTGAGATTTGAATGTCACAAAAAGAAGGTGACACTGAGAGACTCCATTTTCTAGGAACTGTCATCACTACAAAATTCTCATAATAGTTTTAATGCTCCCCCAGATGCCTTTTCTGTTTAATGAAAATGTATAGAGCATATTTTATTAGATGTAACTTCTGCTGATTTGTCTAATTATTCTTAGCATTTTATTAATTTGAAGTCATTCTGAATATACCATAAAGAAATACAAGAGAATTTATTTTTCTTAAGGCTACTTTTTTGTGCATACTTTGTTCTGTTCTTTGGAATTTTCAACACGTAATTTACACTGATTTCAGAAGGAGCAACAAGAGGTTGACAGAAAGGGCTTCTAAAAATCTCCTCCTCTTCTTGATGTAAAATTTCTTCTCTTCTGGGTCCTATAATGCAATTAGTCCATACGAGCAGGTCCTTTTTCATGCCCATGGCCCAAGAGATTTCCTTACATCCAGAGTTTGCTGTGCTTGTATGGGTCTTCTCTACAATAAGAGGATAGAAAATCAGGATATTGTGTTTAATGTGCACATTTTAATGGTGCAATTTGTAGACAATGAAATACCGCTTTAAAGACATTTAAATTTATCTAACTGTAGTGTTTAAGTGGAATAGGTGAGTAGATTCTTGTGTCAGAGGTAAAAAAATTATCTTGAGTTTTTTTTTTTTTTTGGTGGTGCTCCAAGAAACCTGTAAACTAGCAGGATTTGTAAAAATTCCCAGCTTGCTTTAAAAACCCAAATATACAAAAGTAGTATCTAGGAAAGCCCTTGGGTATCTTCTAATTTACCCATCAAATAAACCTTTTCCTGTTAAACCAGCTGCTAGGAAGCAAGGAGAAACATGATGTTTTATGATGCTGATTAAAGCAGTAATCTAGAATCTGTTTTTATTCAGCGCATAAAGATACTCTGATGAAACAGTGATAAGCAGTCAAACGACTGCCTCAGGTTCACAAACCTGCAATCAGCTCTATTTTTTTTTGTTCACCTCTCTAGAGGCTGTTCTTTTTTCTTAGACTCCTTGAACAACCATATTTCAGCCTAACCAGATGTTCAATCATTTTACTTGAACCATTGCTAGTTATTCGGTGACAATAGAGAAATTTCAAATTCAGTTGAAGGCTTGGCCTTGAATTCTTAAAAACACCCATTTCAATACAAACTTGGTACGTAAGAAATGATAAATCAGATGTTAATTACAATTACTTTAGCATCTGCGAACTGCAGTGAAATCTTTAAAAGTTGATTGCATTTCACACAAGTACAGTAATCTGTCCAAATATGTGAAATCGCAGGCTAATAGCCACAGATGTTTTAGTTTAATATGAAGTTTAGAGACTTTTTAACGTCTTCCTTTATATAGATTTTTTTGTTAGGTAGGTGTTTTTTCTTTCAACTAATTTGAAACTCACTTTTCATTTTAGCTACTTTCCATCTGGTTGCTTTAGTTTTTGCATGGACATCAAGTATTAATAATGGTAACTTGGACTTCAGGTCAGCTGGAGTACTTAATAGTTTTTAACTTCTTGAAGAAGAACTATATAAATTGTTGGCTGGACATTGCTGAAAAAAAGGATGGCCAGTTAAGTATTTTGAGTGGTTTAGTGTTCAAGAACATTTCTTCACTGCTATTAAAAGAACATATTCTGTATGTTTCAAATGATTGTCCTTTTTTTTTTTCCAAAAATTTTCCCAACACAAATGCATAAAAACTGACTTCCTTCAGAAGCAAAATAGGCATAGCATTAAATAGTCTAATTAAAGCATTGTTAAGAACCTGTGTTAGTAAGATGGGAAAAAAAATCTTATTTCTAGGCATCTGCTAGTCTGAAAGCTAAATGTAGCAACTGTAGAGTTAGGCATAGACTCTCACCAGACCCTTTTTAAACTTAATGGGCTTGAATGTACATTAGCAGTCTCAGTCATGTTTACCTTTCCTCCTTATCAAAGGGAGATTTGATTAAAATGTTCCTTCAATACAGAACAGCTGTTGTAATTTACTTTAAAATGTCAGGACTGATGAGTGTTCTCATATCTAGGAACTGCATAAGGTTACAACATTAGCAGGTATTATTGGCTAAGGACATACATACAATTGCTGTGATAGAAAATTGTACAATAGATGATCACAGTCTTTGGAGAGTGCCACAAAGTCATACCCAGTGGCCCAGAAACATTGCTGTCCTATAGGTGGGCACTGAAATTTTGCAGAAAAATGGAAAAAGAAAAATGACTTTGAAGTCTGACTAACTAGATTCTGTAGGAGTTTTTATGGTTTATAGGTTTATTCTATCATTGGGTTTGACTTTTACAGTATGTCAAGAATTTGAACAAAAAAATATGTCAAGTTGCTCTGCAGTGTTGTTTCTTTATATGATGTAAAACCAGATTTGCTGAAGAAGTTCAGCTGGTTTGCTACATGTTTTTGTAGACACTTCTATCTTATTTCAAAGTTTTTTCAGAACATAATAGTAAATTTAATAAAATAACTTCCAGACTATCAAATCCTCAGATAAAACTTAAATACCATTGTAAAATCGCCCTACACAGCCAGACTATTGCTATGTTAAATCTCATTCCACTGGGATGATGAAAAAGGCCAAGAAAAAAAACTAGTTCAGCCTGCAGCTTTCCTGCTGCATGGGGATCTGATCCAAAGCTTCTGGAAGTTAATTGAAAGATTCTGAGTGTTATTTGGTTCAAATCAAATGTCAGTGCAGTTAACTTAGTGAGTTTGTCTGAGACTATGAATTGGTTTCTTGTAGTTTGCTAAATATCTAATAGTTTCTGACCTAGCTATAATTGAATGTAGGCTGTGTGCTTTGTTACTAATTCAGTCAGTCACTTATTACCAGCATGTGCTTTTTGAAGACTTCTGTGCTTCTTGCAATATCAGAGGTGTCCAAGATGAGCAGACGATGTTAAAGCTTTAGGGTGATTTCCAGAATTCAGATGTCTTTTACAATATCTCCTTTCCTGGGAATTATAACATCTTCAAACACCTTCTGCATCTTCAAACTCTTCTCAGACAGAGATCTGAGGCTGGTTGTCTGGTCTGAGGGGGGGTGATTTTTTGATCTCAGGGGTGATCTGTCTAGGGCTCCTGCAAAGTCCACTATAATAATAATATATAGGAAATCTTCTGATTGCCATAGACAATCTTTTCATGCAGTTTCCTTACACCAAATGGGAATAATATATAGCAAACAGGTTAAGTTTATTAAAGGCTACCCATTTGGACAGCCATACTTACTACTAACTACTCGTTCCTAACTTCAAAGAAAAACATCATTTAAGGTGTGGCAGAGGCAGATGGAAAACTAGGAAACTTGCCATTTATTTTTTGGTCTTGTTTGTGCTCTCAGCCAGGTCAGCCCTATGGATATGTGGGGAATGTCAGACTCCTCAGCTGGGAGGCGGAGGCACAAGGAGGCCCCCGGCCATCAGCTCGGCAGCTGGTGCTGGCAGAAGGCTCCGGGGCAGCTCCCTTGCCTGGCATCCCCGTCATCCCTCAGACTTGCCGGGTTTCCCCAGCAGAACGTGTAGGATGGCTGCTACTCTGAGCGCGTAAAGGCAGCTGGTTCTTGGCTGCCTTCCTTTTTGTGAGTCTTGTCATTCTGGTGCGAATTCTGACCCCTTGGCCCCAGAATGGTACAGACGGCTTCAGCTTAGGAGTAGGTAAAATAACGCGTTTCCTACTATCTGCTTCCGCGCTACTTAGATGCATAAATGTATTAAGCATGCAGTATTTTGTCATGTATGCATCTGCGTAGGTAGGTACAGTATACAGATCACAGAGTCACCTTGGACCTCTTCTGGCAGTGGTCTCACTTATCAGAACACTTGTGAGGAGAAATTTCCAGGCAATAAAATCTATCAAAGCTCTACCTGTTCTATGATAACTTCTTGTTAATTTGTATGTCTTCTTTTAACAAAATTGAAAGCATATATATTTTTGGACCCTGAAAAGATACAGTACAGACAAGCGCTGTGTTCTGGTTTTGCTTGAAGACCAAAGTTCGAGAACGTGGTAGTGAGGATGCTTAATGTGCTAGAAAGTAAAAGTTCAGATTTCCTAAGAATTAGGGAACTGCTTGCAGTAAAGTCAGCAATATATTTCTTGTTTTCAAGGGCATTGGCAGCAAAAGCAGTCCAGTGTAGAAAGTCAGACAAACACTTTATTATCGTTCAATCCAGGCTGTAGTGGAAATTCTTATATAGATGGAACATGTTTTCCCTGCAGTGATATAATTTAATATGAAATGCTCTGTGTACTTTGGGGCAAACAACTTGAAATGTGCTCCTTTTTAATGTAGCCTATATGAAAAAGTGTACTAAGGAGACAAAAAAGGTTGATTGAGGCTGACTCTGAAACTTTTTTTGATATAGGCATTCCCTTTTTTTTTTTCCTTTAAAACTGCAGAATTTGATGCTCAACTAGCAGCACCTGCTCCTCCTTGCAGGGCTTCAGGCCTGCAGGGGAGCACGCAGAGTGGCACAGGGGTGCAGGGACCTGCATCAGTTATGCAGCAGGTGGGTATGAATCGCTCAGAAAAGAGTCTGTGATCTTGGACCTCCCAGTTCCTGGAGGGGGCTATGTGCAGATAACTCTGTGTGCAGCTGCAGCTTCGTGGGATTAGTTATAAGTGGGAGTTTAGAGCTTATCGGTGCTTAATAACACCTAGTAAATGCCTAGTAGTGCGGCTTATCTGTTGTACTGCCAGCATTGATCCCCAATGTATAGCTCACTGATTGCAGTTAATTATGTCACTGATAAATCAATATACTGCTCTGATCCGGATTTGACTTCATCAGACCACAGGAACAAAGCAGTTTTTCTCTTGCAGCCCTAGGAAATCTTTCGCTTGATTTTGTAAATTGCTTAACCCCCGCGAAAGCATTTACACTTTAGCTCTCAGAGCCTGGCAGTGTGTTTGAAAAGAAGCCAACGAGTTCTAAACATCATCAGCTTTAATGCTGCATCCTGTAAGCCTCACGAGTCCAAGGACAGCCTTCAAGCAGCCTTTTCACGTATGGCTCCCTCTGCGACTAAGAAAAAAAATAGGAAAAGTCAGTCACTTGAACAGACTATTCGGTATGGTCATTTGTTCAAAGGATCTAGAGCCCATTGCTTCAGCTATATTAAAGTGTGCAGTATGTGTTAAATTGCGGTGAGCAGTGATGGTCACACTAGGAATTAATGGTAACAGAAATAAATGAATTAAATTCTATTTTTTATGGGTCACTAAAATTTTCTTTCATATCACGAAAGAGTTTCCCAGCAGTCATAAACCTCAGATCTACTGAAAAAGAAGGTAAGAATAAGCAAAAAACAAACACAGGAGAAGTGAACAGGTCTTTTTTTATTTTTATTTTTTTTCTTATTTTATTTTTCATTCTAGCACTTGCTGCAAATGTGTGAAAAACATAACCCTAACCAACCCTGCAGAAATGCTGTGCCTCAAGTAGGAACCCAACAGAGAAACAAGGTGTTGGTAGGTATTACCTCAGGGTTAAAGCTCAGGGTGTGAGAGGGCAGATGGAAAAGGGAACAAATTGAGAGCCTGAAAAAAAAATGCAGTAAAGTCATAGAGGCTGCTTTATATCATGCTTTCTGACTGCAGGGCTCCCTAGAAATTCAGTGTATTTTGCAGCTGTGCTATTAGTGAGCAGGCCTGGAGCCATGAAAGTGCTCCAGTTCGGAGCGGTCAGTGCTCCTTGTGCAGCCCTTCTGGGAGATGCTGGTGCTTCCTGGCTCTCAGCTCTCTGTAGCCCTTCCACCTGCACTGCTGCCAGCGTCTGAAACTGCCTCGCGGCTGCTCGGACTCTGGACTGTCTTTTTAAAAAGAAAAAAGGAGAGAGAAGAAAAAGAAAGAAAAAAAAAAAAGACTTGAAGAAATGGTCTGCCAGTGCCCTGACCAGAAGCACCTTTAAAGTAACCTTCTGTCACCTGAACCTTCTGTCTTCTTGTACCACCATGGTAGGCTCTTTTTTTTTTTTTTTTTTGTACTTCCGTAAGGAATATTGAAGGCATAAAGTAAGAATTAGGTTCCTTCCTGTGTATTTTTTCCCTCATTGAAGACTTCAAAAGCACAGGAAAATAAAAAGAGGTGATAGGATAAAAGAATCCTTTACGAATGAATTGGTAAACATTTAGCAGTTAGCAGTTAACAGCTTGCGTTTGCAAGTTGCACTTATAGTAGATTTATTCTTTAAAAAATAGTCCGTGGATTTACTTGAGTGGCTGTCAAATCAATGGTTCTTTTAGGGAAATTAATTTCCTCTTAATCCATGAAGTACTTTAACTTTTAGTTCCCAAAGCTCTCATTGCGGGTTATATCACAAATTGCAACAAGCAGGAGAGGTATCAGCATGTGCATTAAGCACACTTTGAATGTTATAATTTTAGTTATCCTCCCTGCTAACTATTAATATTTTAGAAATCAGTGGGTGACTGTTACTGTCACTGGAGTTTTAAAGTTTTTAATATATTGTGACTATGCTACTTTTTGTTTAAATGAGACAGGAGCATTATAAAAGGTAATTTGCTTTTTTTTTTCTCTCCACTTAATCTTAGGAAATATTATCAGATTTGTAGAGCAGCAGGAAAAAAAAATGGGGGGGGGGGCACAATTAGGGCTTATAGTACATTGTCAATTGTTTATATATAAAGCCTTTCTTTAGGATTTGTTGGTTTTTTTGTTGTGGTGTCTTAAGAAGAACTGCTTTTCTAAATGAATTTACTGATTCTGATAATCCAGTTGATGAGGCAAATGTATAAAAACTCGACTAATGTAGGCTGAGGCATGTCCCAAAGTAGCTTGCTTCTCCAGTCAGGAAATCCTAGAGCCCTTAATAATCCTTCAGCCTTCTTGAAAAAATGTATAATGATATTATGTTTGCTCAGATAGATTTTAGTTAATCCTTTCAGAATATTGCATTAGACAGAGAGGCTGTATTTACTCTTGTGTGTTTCCAGTTAGCAAAGGATAAAGTTGGAAAAAGGAATTTAGGTTAAATTGACTTCTAATAGGAAGCTCCTCTACTGAAACTTGGAAGTGAATGTGTCCCATTGCCTTCCTGTCGTACGACAAAGTTCTTATTTAAGATATAATTAGGCATTTACTGTTTTCACACCATTAGGATATCTGTTTGTTTTTTCCTCTGAAGAGTTTAATCTGATTCTGCATGCACAGAGGCAACTTTTAAGCATGGACATAACAAAATGATTAGATTTTCTAGGTCTGGGGGAACCTTGTATTTTCAGTTGTGTGAGGTTTTAAAAAACTGTTCTGCTTTTCTTGTGAATGAGTGAACAGGAGGTTCATACAGTCTCTTGGCTGGAAATAACTGGTATTAGGAACAGGGTTAGAGAGAAATATATTTTACATATAGTATTATATCTCTATTATATTTATTTCTGTTTTATTTTTAACTTCTTCAGGGCTAGATGGTCCCTTTTTCTGACCCAACACAGATATTTGCTTCTCATGGTATGGACTTCTGCTGCCCTGAGATGGATCAGCCCTATCTGCATCATTCCTGATAACAGCTTTTCAAAACTGTTTTCTTTCATTGCATTTTTTGTAGTAATGAACTTTACCTGGATACACTTGGGGGGACTATCTACGTTATGTTCTTGTCTTTATATTTGTTAGTTCATCAGTTAATGAGGTGAACGCAGTGATATGCCATGAGCATGAGTTTCACCTGCCTGTGCTAAGGTGTCCTGGCATGTTTGCTGCTTCTGCACCTTGCTGCTTTGTGACCTGGAATGAAAAATGCACGAATAAACATCTAGAGAAAGAGATTCCTTCCAGTGAGACTAAACTCAGTGAAAATCTGCATGGCAAAATTCAGTGTTAGAGGGAATCAATATGAAAAATAGCAAAAACATCTCTTGTTAACATATCACTATCAAGTAATCTTGTTTTGAGTAATAACTAGTCTTTAAAGAGAAAAAAAGTAAGTAAAAGTGAATCAAGGATCTTTGAAAATAATATTTCCTTGCTGGTGTTTTTGTTTACTATGTTTTAGAATCAGTAACCTTTATTTTATTTTTATTTTTTGCTTTTTAATCAGAGGATTCTATTAACAAAAAATCTGCTTGGAAAACCTCCTGGGATATTACTCTGAATGAAAATGATAATGGAATTTGGTGATGGAAAAATGTTATGTGAGCAATAGGCTTTAAAAGAATAAGAAGAAAATTCAGACACCTTTTTAAATTGTTTTCCTTAGGTTTGCATTATATACAAAGGGAAATAGTACATTATTGAAGTCTATTGCATGTCTAACTCAAACCAACAGCACAATTTACCTTATATCATTATGTCTTATACAAATAGACAGTATTTTTCCACAAGGGGAATATTTACTTCTACTTGAAATATGAAGTAATAAGTCCAATACAAGTAGGAAGCGATAATATATAGAGCTATGTAGAGCTATTTTGTGTACCAACAGAATTTCCAATAAGCATAGCTTTTGCATTCAGTAACTCTGATGTAAATAATTTAAAATAATGATGATATTACAGGGTCTGTATTGGAAAGAAGGGAAAAAAGTTGGTTGTGACTCATAATTAGCCGTGGACTTGATGTATGATTCTTTTTTAAGGTGTGCGAATGTAAAATGGAAGGTAAGAACTGTTAAAGTTTAATTGCAGTCTCAGCAGTGTGAGACTTGCTATTAGTGGAGAGAAGCTTGTAGAATACAGGAAGAGTGTGATTCTGTTTACACTTGTTTAAAAAAAAAAAAAAGGTCCAACACTGAAGTGAAAATGTCTGCAGTGGATTTTTTTACAGTGAGCAAGGCATCTTTTTACAGTGAGTGATCTTTCCTTCCTATTCTTTCCCATGCATTTTCAGTAGCTGGTGAGTAGCTGGAAGGAAGCTAGAGATAAGGCTCTTGCACTTAATACCAAAAATAAGGTGCTGTTTTGACTCTTTAGAGTTGTTTTTATTCTGTGTCCAAATTGTGGGTTAAATATGTCCGAATGAAATTCTTTGATTTTTCCAATATCAAGCTATCAAGCTCCCTCATTATTGTCATGATCTTTTTTTTATTTTTTCTGCTCTTCTCAAGCTGATATCTTGAATCTCTTTTTTTGTGAAGTTCTATAGAGTTCTTGATAAGCTTAACAATATGTAAATGCACTAAAATATCTGAAAAACAGACCTGCTGCTTCCCAAGCTTTGTTAGGAATGCCTTGGCTGAGGAACTGTGCGGCAGTGTTTGTGGCCTCTGTGACACCATGGGATTGCGGTCGCCACCGAGTGATTTGTGTAGCAACCCATAAAACAACCTTCCCTCTTCAAAGGTGTTCAACTGTCAAAAAACCCGCCCCAGAATGATGTGAGGTAGGTTGTCTTCTATTCTGTGAGTAGGGAAATCTGTCTTTAATAGAGATAGATAATTAGTCTGAACTAACTGAGTTATTTTTGCTGCCCAATGTTGGATTTTATCACACATTCTTTTTATCTCTATATCTTTAATTATTTCGTAATCCACAATTAATACTATAAGCTTCCACACATTTGAGATAAAGCTAATTATGAGAACCATTTCCACCTATTCTTTAATTTCCTACTTATATTAAAAAAAGCTCTCCATTTTTGAAGATTTATTACTGTGCTTACTACTGGATACGCAGTAATTTGTATCAATTCTTCCTGATTCATGGACTATGATTATTTTTCTTTACAGGATAATATCCGCTTATGCATTGCTTCCTTTGTGAGTTAAGTTTAAAAAAAATAAAAGAAAAAAGAGGGGGGCAATATATTCATTCAAGTTTAGGCTTTGTTTATATTATCTTTCATCTCTGTTTTTAGCAATATACTTTTCATTTCTTTCTTCTTTTGCTGTTATAGCAGTAAAGGATTTTGTTAACCTCTCTTCTTTGACAAGGTTTGATTTATATCAATTTTGATTTTTGACCATCTTTGCAATAAGTGTGTTAATCCTGTTTTGCTAATAAGAATACCAATCATGTCTGCTTGTGGCAGATTTTACTTCTATACAATATTATAGAAATGTCATAAAAGTACCTTTAAATACAAATTGATAGATGTCTTTCTGTGATAACCTTTTGTAAGTTTTTCTGGTGTGTTAGAATATGGGTTGAAAACCACTTTTTGTACACATAATAGAAAGAAATTATTTATTTCCCTTCCTTAAGCAGGAACCTAAGTTGGCTGATCACTATAGTAAATACAATAAGTACAGGATACTGTACTTATTATGATGAAGGTAATGAATGAAGTATTTGAGAATGTTCTGGCCTACTGTACCTATCATTTCTTAAATAAGCAAAGTATCCTCTGAGGAACATTTTTCCTTTGCCTGAGTTTGCAAAAGTATCTGTTTGTTTAATGAAGTAAATGTATATGCAGTATTTCTCTCTCAATTTTTTTAAAGCTCTTTAGGCCTAGCAAATCCTGTCAGGATTCTTAACTTCGAAACTACTGAACCAGTTTTTCAGAAGAAAAGCAAAACAAGGCACCTGTGAACAAAATCCATTGCGTCATCGTTCCACGGTGTGGACCAACATTTTCTGCCAGTGTACAGGTAAAGAGGTGACAACTAGCTAGAGTTTCAAGAAAATTTGAAGCAAAATAATTATTTCTGGAGGAGAATCATTCATGAACTTAATTATCAACCCATGAAAGATGTTGGCCTCTGTGTGGATTTGTCTGTGTGGTGGCAGTAATACCAAAGGCCGACTACGACTCCAGTAATGCCTCTTATTTACTTGAGAGTGTGGTGAAGAGATTGGGAAGTGAAGACTAGAAAGCCCATCTGGGACAAGCAAATAGATGAACAGTACTGAGAGATGGGTCTTTTACATCCCCCAGTCTTCTGGTGCTGTTGTTATGGGGAATTTAAATTTGGGCAGATTGTTTTTTTTCACATGGATAGACTAAGAGTAGGGACCTTGTTGGTGTTCTGTGGTGCTAGGCCAAGATTGGAAATGACTGTGTTGAAAGACAAGCCTTGCATTAATTCCCCATGGAGAAACAAGAGGCAGAAAACAGAGATTGTCTTGCTAAGGTACGTTGTTTGCTGGAGCCTTCCTTGAAGATGTCGTCTTCCATGAAAGAGCCAATGTGGTATGTGGAACGTTCCAAGCTCAGAGCAATTAGAGAGCCTTATGAGCCGTTGAAACGTAGCTGAGGTTGCCTTTTAACTCAAGTTCCAGTAGCACGCTGTCCGTGTTTTTATAAAGTACTCTACATCTTCAGAGCTGTACATTCAGAGAATGTACATCTACATTCCAGTACTCCACATCACTGACTCTTTCCATCATTTACTGTTGTTTCCATACGCATTTTGTTACCAAAATGATGATAGTTTCTTTTATGGGTATTACATTGCCTTTTTTTTTGTGTGCGTGTGTGTGTGTGTGCGTGAAATACAGCCATTTTCTCTAACGATTGCATATCCGTTGTTTGAAGGGAAATCCAGAGGGGAAAATAGTGGCTTGAGCAGAAAGTCTGGAAGTTTCACCTCTGATTTACTGTGACTTCACAGGAGCAATCTCTCCTTTTTTAACCTTATAACTGTGAAAGAAGGAACCACCTTGCAAAAGAAGGCAGAGGGAATTTATGACTTTAACTCCCTGCTAATATCTTTGGGAATGAAAGAGCTCCTTTGAAGGCAGAGTGCAGTAGCAAGTCTCATCAGCTGACAGGTTCTGCAGTAGTTGGGGCACTTTTAAATGACTTGGCTCTTGAGGGGTCATGACTCCACAGCTGGAAGAAAGGTAGCATTTATGTAGGGATGTGTGTGCTCCCAACTTAAAAGTCATCTTCTATTCCTGGATGACTGCTCTGTAATTGGGTTAAAAGAGCGGCTGTGTTGGTTCAATAGAGACATTTTTATAGAGAGTAGTACCATTAATTCCTCAGAGGAACAAATATTCTGCTAACAGAACAATGTTACATAGTCCTATCTTCCCAAGTCAAGGATAGGGAACCAATTATAGAAAGAAAAAAAAATGTAAGGAAATGACTAACAGCCCTGTGAGCTGCAGTTTCAATGTAGCAGAGTTATGAAAATATCGACTTCGTCAGATTCAGCTGAAAAACAAGTCTACAGTTAACACCTTATGGCTACCCTCTTACGGAAACTGTTTATCTGAGATGTTCATGATGCGTTGATTTAAAATAAAATTTTCCTTTCTTCTTAGATGAAGATTCAACACACTGTTATTTCATGCTAAGCGCTTCTTTGGATTTTCGGGACTTACCTTTTATTCCTGCTTGTTTGCTTTGCTATTCTCTGTCTCACAAGCTTTACTGTTAATAGTACTGACAACAGCTAGAGCAGGCACATTACTGACAGTAAGCAAGTATTTTGTTTCTGTAAGTAATAGCTGACCAGAGCCTAAGAGGGAGTCAGGCTCTTAAACTTGTTAACCACTAGTAAAATGCCAAAAACTGCAGTAAGTTATGCACATTTCAGTATTTCCCGTTTTCTTTCCTTTTCTGGGTTTGCTTTCAGTATCTCTCTGCTAGACTCCTTTCTGATGGATAGCCGCATGTTAGACATGACAATCTCTGGCTTGTCCCGGGTTTCTCACTGGAACCTGCAGTGTGCATCATCACTGTAATACCGTGAGCGCCTCCCTGTTCCCATGAGTTTCTGCATAGCAGGCATCTGCTATTTCTTTCTGCCTTTGCAGCAGAAGGAAGCATCAAAAGGGGGTTGTGCTGAGGGACAGTAACAGAAGCCGTAGGGTAGAGGGTCCAACCCATTAAAAGGCTCTTCATAGCACTGCTTCCCCCCATCCTGTATTTATAGCTTGAATGAAATTATTATTTTATAGATTGGAATCTGTCTGCGGTTCCTGAATAAAACTCCTATTCAAGTCAATTGGAGGTTTTACTGACGAAAGTTAAGGTGATGTCAGGAAGAGCAGGTCTTAAATGATTTGGAAAACACAGTCTCTCTTTCCAGGTATGAATGCACTTCTGAGAATATGGTTTTCCTTTATGAAACATGCATGATTTGTATTAGCCATTGTTTGCTGGGTCTGTGCTTAGTACTCAAGTGGTAACTGAATAATTTAAAATTGCAGATGTGAGCCATTAACTTTCCAAACTTGTAAAGTTTTAACAGACACTGACCTGCACTGAACTTGCCTGCAAGTTGCTTGAAAAAGCAATAATGAAGCTTTGGTTAGTGCTCCTAACTGTTCTGTAACCCATTTCTCCTCATTTCTTTGACAAACATAACAGTGTTGGGAAAATACAGTTCATTTAGTATTTTTAGAACCTGTTACCAAGAACTTGGTCATAGCATGACACATGAAAGAGCTTGATTGCTCTTTATAAAAATATTTTAAAATATTAGCTATGATTATTTGAGGAAAAAGATCTGTTTTAGGGAAGCAAGTTTTTCCATTGTGCTTATTATCTGTACTTGCCTCTCTTAAGATCCAACCTATGTTTCAAAAGCAGCAAAGTCCTATAGCACTGAGTGAGTCCCTTCTGTTTAAGGGCAATCACCCTGTGCAATATTATTCAGCCATTATATAATGTCAAGCAGTGACACTGAGGTAAGACCAGACTGAAAATCTTTCTAAACAATAAATGTAGGCTGCTGTGTGTGTTTATATATTTCACCAAGGTAAGCGCTGCTTTGGCCCCATTAACACACATTACTAGTCTGTTATTAACGTGACAGGCGTTGATTACAGGTAAAAGCATGAGATGAGTTTAGGAATTACAGATCTCCTATGACTTCAGAAAAATAACTTTACTGTGGATACAGTTGTGCTGATGATGCTCAGCACCCAAGTTGCACTGTAATGCTGCAGACACGAGGGCTGCTGTGCTGGTTGGGCTCGGTGGGTGTGCAGCAGAGCTGCTCTGTCACCCCGTATCGAAGGGGGTCTCCTCGCTGTCACACGTGGGGCTTGGAGAGGCCCAGAGCTGTGAACTGTTAGTGCTTGTCCTATACCATGCACAGGGCACTCTGGGGATGGGAGCAGCGCTGAACTTAATGCTAATTCCTGGTCACGTTGCTTGTTGTGGAAACCTTGGCAGCCTGGATATGAAAGTCAAATATACCCGCGATATTGAAATTTCCCAAGATCATTATTCCCTGGTGTCGTGGAGACTGCTTAATACTGTTCCCCTGCATTATGACAGCAATTTTACAAAACTGGGAGGCAAAGAACAGATTATGTTTTTCTGTGACTTACTTGTAAATAAGATTCCTGAATACCTTTAGGCTTCATAGTGCAGTGTTTTATTCTTGCATCCAGATAGAGTAGGCTTTGGATGTGGTGTAGCAGAAAAGACTGTTAAAAATGATGTTTGCTGCTTTGTCTTTGAGGTGTGATTAATAAGCAAAAAGGCTTTCTGTCCTGTTTTATTCCTTTTAAAAAATAGGTGTCAAGTGGAATTTTTTAAAAGCATTTGTGGTCTACAAAGTGGTACGTTCTGTGGGTTATATGTCTATATGTAATTTTGAACTATGTGTATATGTGCATATAAATTATATATGTGTAGAATATATATGGGATACTACTTTTATGTCATAATTGATGTGTATTTACCATTAATTTTTGTAGATGCTATTTAACCATTCTGTTAAGATTGCCATCTGTAAATCTCCACAGGACCAAATGGGTAGTCCTGGCTTCATTAACCTCATTGGCCCACCCGGTGAGATGCTGACCATGGAAAGTGGCCTCCTCCATCAGGATCCCGATACTGAGGACTTGCCTGCACGCTGGAAGACCAGGCCGATGCTGTGGCTCTGTATTCTGTACGTTTGGTATATGGGTAAGGATGCAGTAGAAAAGTACTAGAAGGAAAAATGGAGAAGTGCACGATTCCCAGAGCAGAGCCAGTTCCCTTCTGAGATGTGAGTTACATGCAAAGTGATCTAGGTAGATACGGGCTAGTTATTGCGAAAGGTCACTGAAAGGCCCTCAGGCAATAGCAGTTGGAGTGCTGCAGAGCTCTGTGGTTTCTCATGCTCAGTTTTGGACCACATTAGCTTTTTTGTCTTATTTTAAATTTGTATCTTCCCTCTTGGAAAGCAACTACTCAGCCAAGTTACTGCTTGATTACATGAGTATGAAACAATTTGGCAAAAGCAAGTGTCAGGATCTACCCATTCTGGAAGCTTGCTTCCAGATCTTTTGTGCATCTTTGTGATAGAACTGAACCCCTAGTGTAAAACTAATGTAAAAACTTGTAAAAGTTGCCAGTTTCTATGTCTAAAATTAGTTACCATTAATATCTCATGAATATGTTAGAAATATTTTCTATTTTCCAAAGTTGGAGACCAAAAATTCAGAAAATGATTAGTCTACTAGAATGTAGTGTGTTGTCTTTAGTCTCTCCAAAGAATAATTGCTTTCCTTATGCTGCAATAAAATCCTGCATGTAACATTTTGTGGAGAGGCTTGTATTTCATGCTGATATGTCATCAAGTGAAAAATGGAGCATGGATTTGCAAAGAGGGAGAAGCTGCCTCAGCTTCATAATAACACTAGTTTACTCTGTAATATGGTAAATGCTAGAAAGGTCATATTTAGTTTACTTTAAGCAGCATGTTCATAAGACCTGCCATTGAATATCCAGTTATTTATGGAATCCAACTGTGATGGAAAGAAGCAGTTTTCTTACACTCAGTGGAGTCCTTGTAAATCACACTGACTTCCTACAGTGGTGCAATACGCAGTAGATTTTGATTCTTAATCTCCGGACACTGGAGTTTTAGGGAATATAAACATTACTCTGAATTAATGGATTTTCCAGAAGGAGATTCTAATTCTTTTATAAGAGAAATAACATAACTTAGTGTATGATAAAGTGCATTAGAAAAAAAATCAAACTAAACATTATATGTTGTAGAGCCACTCCTATGAAATACTTTGAAATCTTTAGATGAAATGCTATAAATTAGTTCAAAGTACTTTTTGGAAAGAATTGAAATGAATTCCATACAAAGGAATTATCTTAGTATATTGCAGTATTCCTAGTGATGTGAAACATGGATATTTTCTTTATGACTTTCAAAACATTCTCCCCGTAATATAAACCCCATAATTTCTCACTCCACTACTTAGCAGAGAAAACCTACTTTTTTGTCAAGATAAAGACTGTATTAGTTTCTTTGCAGCTGACCATTTGTCACCAAACTTGGGGTTTGTCTTTGATTTGTGGAAGAATCTGTTTGTTACGGTCTGCACAACTGTTCCTGAAATAAAACTGAAATCATAATGACATTTGGATGTAAAATTTAGCTTTGCGATCATTTCATAAAATTAATCTCTGTTGTTCTTTGAAAGTTAGAAATTAACTTTTCACTCAGGTAAAATTCTGTTAGTTCTAAAAAAAATAAAATAAAGTACTGAGAGAAGAGTTTAATAAGAGAGATCAGGTTTTAAATATTAAGTTAAAAAACTTATATTGAATGCTCATATTTTAATTTGAATCCATTTAATCTGCAAAGGTCAAATAACTGTTTTTCAAGCTTATCTCACTAAATTGTTTGGTAAAAGCATAACCTGGGAATTCATTGTATAAGGTCAAAATTAGCAGGAGAATCAGAGATAATTGAACATTATGAACAAATGTGCAGGATAAAATGATGCCTTGCAGGACTCATTTTGGGCCAAGAATGCTACATATTCATTAATTTAATATATGCTAAAAATGAGTAAGAAAAATAGCAAATAATAAAATTGAAAAATGTTTTAAGTCTTTGCTACTCTGAAGAAAAAACATTTTAACATTTTACTTGGAATGTTTGCTAGTTGAAGTAGCTACCTGTGCTTAACCTTTATGCTTAGGTCTTGTGCACTTTAACTTCTGTATTCTCTATCAAGTAGCATTGACATGTCCTATTGGACCAGGACCTCAAGATGGAAATAATTATGATTTTATAAGAATAATTGAATAGATAATTTCCATTGTCTGTTTGAAAGAAAACGGACTTGGGACAATTTAATATTTTTGGAGGTTACACAGAAGATGAAAGAAACAGGATAACTACTTACTAAGTAAGAAAGTAGAACTTTAAGATTAAAAGGAGTGATTAAGATATTATTGAACCTAAATATATATATAAGTAATAATGGTTTAGCAGACTAATTAATATGAAATTAAACTCTCTCTAGGAATACTCATATTTAGAGATTAGATTTTCTGGTATTTAAAAAAGAAAACTACAAAGGATACTCTACTTAAATAATAACGCTGACCACTAGAAATGTGATCATACAAATTATTTTCCCGACAGAGCCTTTTATACTCAGCAAAAATAAGATTTCATATAAGTAAGTCCTCCTTATCATCTGAATGACCTCAGAGAAGCTTCCTGCTCCCTGAGTGTGCCCTTAATGCTTCTCTTTAGAAACCCCATGAGACGGATCAAGAGAGAAACATCCAGAGAAACACAACCACTTAATAACCGAGTTTAGCATGTTGTGTTGCTGGTGAACCTTTTCCCTGTCATGGGAAAGATGGAGAAATAAAAAAAAAACCCAAACCCACAACTTTACATGTTTCGTTTAACATGTTTCACATTAGCAAAATGGTTCTTGATTTTCTCTTAATATTTTATGCAGAACAAGACCAACACTTTTTAAAATTCATTTTCTCCTCTTAAGTTATTTTAATTGGGAGACAGATTAAAAACTATGCCAAAGCTCTAAAAATAAGTACATTAGCTTGCTTGGTCTCTTTTTTAAGGCAAATTGTGGGTGCATCATATAATCCTTTTATGAGGTGCATTTATATACACACAGATATACCTACACACGTGTACATACACACGTGGAGATGTCCACGAAGGAGTAACAGAAATACAATGCCCCAGAGGGATGAAGGGCACCATTGATATTATCAACGTACAGTTACTATAACATGATTTCTGAATTGCAGCAAAATCTGTTTTTAATGACCTGTGAGATGGTTTGCTGTTTTGGCCAGATGCAGCTATCTAACATATAGGGAAAAAAGTGGTAATTTGCAAATACATTTCTTGATCTGTAACCAAAAACATTTGCATGTCAACACAAAGACAAAACATAAATATTTTGCACCGTGCAAAGAACAATTGGTGAAATAAGTATTTTTGTTGTTCGTTTAACAAATCTATCATGAAGAGATACAAGATGTGCTCAGTGTGAAAATCAGACATGTAAAAGTCCTGTTAAGTTTATTAATCTAATCTGTTACCTATGGTCTATTATTTCATGCATAAACTTTTGAGATTATATAGTTTGTGTGGTATAGTTATCAACTGATTATACTGCTAAGCCTTTTCTGTATGGTCTTAGCCTTTTATTTGCTTGTGTTTTGTTCATTCCCATTAATACTTCAATGGCTTACTGAATGCTTTATTTTCAATAATGCTTACCTTTCATTTTTAATTCTTCTGAATAGTTCTAAATGGTTACATTCTCTCTTAGTAGGCATTTGGCTACAAATCTTTTGCCACATTATCCGTGACTGTAAATGAAACTTGCTTCTAGCTTTATTTGTCAACAAAACAAGAAGAGGAACTCACTTTATTGAAGCACTGTGACCTATGCCAAAGGAACAGAGCATTCTAGATGAACTGTGGGAGGATTTGGAAAATACACATAAAGTAGCAAAGAAAACAAGCCTCCTCTGCTGTGCTGAGCAGCCATCCAAAGAAGTATTGAAGGTCGCTGCTCCTTGGCAAGTTGTCTGCATTTCAGCTCTTTTTGAGACCTGACCGTCGATTTGAAACTGATTCACGCAGATGGGCAACCATGTGGTGCCTAGGAGCGTTTCAAGCAGAAGATCCCCCGAAGCCCACGGAACAGTGGATCAAGGGCCCAGACAAGCTGTGGAGAAGCAACTATGGAAGAAGACAGAGATGAATTGAATGTTCAGGAACTCTTTGAGCATCATGAGAGGGTTGGTGGTTTTCTTCTGCCTGAGGGCAACCTGGAAATCTGCTAATTATTGTGACATCAGATTTAAACAAAAAAAAACAGCAGCATTAACATAGAGCTTTGCAAATCTTTGCAGATATCTTTTAGCTTTAGATGTTCCTGTATTTTATCATCATCATCAGAAAAATATAAAAATATAACTTAGAGGTGTTTTAAGCTTTCTAAAAGTTCTTTTTTTTTTTAATGTAGCAGTTTTGCCTATTCATATGGATTTTAAAAATTTGGAGGTTTTTCCTTTTAAGCTGTTTTTTTTATTAAAAAAAAAAAAAAAGAGATTTTGTTTTTACTTGTATATATCCACTGCAGGAGAGCAAATCTAACAGTGTGATTCATGTGTAATTGAATAGTGACTGTCAAGCCTACTTCTTGATATTATCCCTTCTTAGAGTATTTGGGCTTGATTTGACTCGGGGTCAGTTTTACTGTGATATAAGTTAAAGAAAAATTAACTTGATGTTTAAGAGCAATGGAGGGGTAGCTGTGCTTTGGAGATAACATCTGTGGTCAAACTCCCTGAAATCACTGGGAAGAGTGTAAAGAGCTTTTGTGACTTTAAATCAAACCTGTCTGTGTTAAAGTTTAGGAAAAAATTTGCATTCATATCCATTTGCCCATGCAGATGTCTATTTCCATATTCAGAATAAACAGTTGCACACATCAGCAACTGTTTTCACTTGCAAATATGGGTTTCTGTGTGTATAGATTTTATAGGAGCTTTATGGGAAAAAAAAAGTCTAGCTAGTAGCACCTCCTATTTCAGTGTCACTATTCTGGAAGAATCATCGCTGTCACTGTTTCCTGATTTTGTATCTGAAAAGAAACATTTGTAGGATACCAAAAGAACAAATTTGAAAGATAAGTAGTAGTTCAGTAGTGAAAGTGACCCATAGATTTAAATCCTTTAGCACTTTCTTAGCTTTAATGACTTCAATTTTTTTAATTCTTAGCTCATTTAGTCAGCCAGACTTGTTCAAGTGAACCGCATGTGTCGGGCATTGCCGCTGGGACTCTCTGTCACAAGACAGAGCTGCAGGACATCTGGTGGGCTGTAGCTTCTTTTCGGAGGTGCCCTCTGCAGGCATCCGGAGGGCTCAACCTCATGAATTCCACCTTCAGTCTTGCATTAAGCCCCCTTTTTTTTTTCTCTCAATCATTTGGTATCTCCTCTGTAGAAGGCTGGAATTTTACCCACTAAAATGTGGGGCTCCAGGGAACGTGCAGGTTACCGCTGACCTAAGACAGCAAACATCTGCGACGCCTTCGTTCCTGCAGCGGCTGGTTCGCTGTGGCGTGCAGCGGCCTCGCGGGCACGGTGGCCCCGCACGATGCACGCCTAGGCTGAGCGGTCCTCATGTTGCCGGCGTTAGCGAGTGCGAGTTGAGCCCCAAACGCTTACAAACAGGGTTAGTTTGGATTCAAAATCCATAAATATTAAAATACTCTTTTTTTTCCCCTAAACTGTCTCACAGCTGCTGTAGTTGAATATCCCTAATCAGGATGCAGACCTGACATTTTTCTTTGTCTGTAGCGTGCCTTCTATCCATGAATCAGAACAGAGAAAGCCTTTATATATCATTTTCTCTCTCTGTTTGCTGGAAGCACAAAGACTACGCTGCATTTGTCATGTGGGCTGACAGAAAGCATATGGATATAGGTATTTCTTGTTGCAAGCAGATATGTTCTGCTGACAGAACATAAGAAAAATCTCCAGGCTGCGCCAATTTTTCATATGAGCTGTGTTTGGCATTTAATGCCACAGTCGTAGCAATTTGGTTTTATTATGCAGAACAGAGGAGGATGCTCAGCTCCATGGTGTTTGAGATGGTTGCCTGTTTCTATCCAGCACCTCAGGGTCCTGGGAACCCTTTTTCCTCATCAGATCACAGAGGAGCTGCAGGTGCTGGGTGATGCAGCCCAAGCAAGTGTATGCAGGGCCCCAAATGGCATGGTCCTTCCTAGAAAGGCTTTGATGCCCCTGCTGAGGATATATGCATGTGCAAAGTAACATTTTTTTCCTCTGAAAAGGTCAGGAAGACAGATAACCTAAAATAATACTACATATGTCACAAGATAGACACTTGTACAGGAGAAGAGACTCACTCCTGAGGGAAGTTTGTAGCTCCCATGTCAGCTCGATAAAGGCTCTCCTGGTGCAGCTGAGATTGCACTTGAAGGCCCGTGCAAAGAGCTGATGGGACTTGAGAGGCAGGGTTGGGAGAGCTGGGATGTACATCTGCAGAATGAGGGGGCAGGAGATCAAGGTCCTCGTCTGAGAACGGTGATATGGTTTAGGGACATAGAAAGTAGAGGACGGGGGGCTATTTTGCCTAAAAAGCAGGCTACTGCCATAGCAGCACATATGACAGCAGAGGAAAAGTGGGTGAGAGTCTCTGCCATCCTCCCTTGTCAGGAATATAAACGAGCCCTTGCATTATTTTTGGTGGGGCTGAATCCTGGAATTCTTACGCAGCGCACTGCAAGTTACAGTGTGTTTTACATCATCGGTACGAGGTGGTGTTGTCCAGATAGTGCTCTGAAGTAACCTGGGCAGCTGCCCAGCAAGGAGCTGAGGAAGGCTGACTTTGCAAGAAGAATGCATTCCTTGCATTTAACTCAACCAAGTGTTGAAAAAAAAAACGTATTGAGGCAATCTGAAGGTTGCAGAAGGCAGGGAAATGCAAATTGTCAGTCAGCGTGGCAGATGTGAAAAAGTCTTTTACCAGATAGAAGAAATTAGTTCTGCTGAGCGTTTGGGGGCCTATAAAGAGTGATGGGGCAGGGGAAGAGATAGGGAAATGAGAAGGAAATAGGAAGAAAAGCCTGAGTTAGTGATGTTAGTTGTCATGGGAAAAATGTCAGGAAGTGAGAAACAGCAGAGAAACCCAGGTTACCTGAGGTGATGCATGAGCCGTGGCCAAACCTCATTTAACTTTGCTCTGCCCTTTTTTTTTTTTTTTTCTTTTTTTTCCCTTCCCCTTAGGAAATGGTGAGTTTGTATAAGGTATCCTGAAGGTGTTGACAACGGTCACGTTAGGTGACTGGTGACATCGTTCCTCACTGTCTGCTTTACGGAGTGTCGCGGCAAGCCACAGCAACTTTGTCCTTTGCTGTAGGATCTCTGGGGTGAGTAATCATTACTAATGGTGAGTGGAATAAGTATTTTTATCTGATGGATGTATGTATCTTGCATAAACTTACAATGAAACATATAGGTACATATAAACTTTACCTGTCTAAAAAAAAATGACAAAAAGACAAAATCAGATGCCATTAAACTAACAATAAAATTATAAGCTAAAAATCTGATGGAGAGCTATAGTTGTTTTTACATTACCTTTAAATTCATCCACACTCTGATGCAGTCAGTCAGATGATTTGGATTTTATTAATGTCCTATTGAAGAGATTAACTGCATATAAGAGCACGCTCACAGACAGTGAACAACCACAAGTGCTTTCTGGTCTCACACTCAAAACCTGTGAAGGTGCAATCATATTTTGAACATGGGAAGAGTTAGAAATGAAGAATGAAAGCCAAACATTAAAATAATATTTGTCTCTCACTATGCATCTGCACGTATATTAATGTAGTGGGCATTGAATTCTACTCAGACTATTAGAGAGATACTGCATTAAAAGATGAACATTTTATCCATAATAAAGGAACCATAATAATAGCAACAACAGCAAATAATCTACAAACTAGTCTAGGTTATACATAACAGATGCAGGGGTGCAAGGAACCTGGATGAAGTGCTTCTTCGAGGTAAATCTGTGTGTAAGACCAACAGTGGTACCATGAAATATTCTGGACTTCTCTTAATTGCATCAGAAACATTTCCTGGTGGGAATTTGAGCAAACACTTCTTTTTCTGCATAGAAAATCCTGTCTGATCTGACCCCTCCTACAAACATTATATACAAAACTGTGGATAGACTTTATACAGTCTGAAGAAAGATATAGAAGAAATTATAGGAAGTTGTTAAGATGTCGTGTGCCATGTAATGCAACACAAAATGTGTCAATATGTCTCACTATATGTCTCAATATAAAAGCCTCAAGTATGTTATACCATCTGCCTTTTACTTGCAAACATTTATCTTGTCCTTGGTTTCCAAAATTTTTTGAAATTAAGTTCAAAAACTCATTTCTACCTCTTCCCCTGTTGGTTTTCCCTGAACACTGACATTTTTCAGTGTTTCGTTTATCTAGATAGCTGATATTCTGAAAGTTTGGGGAGTCTAAACTTAAAATTATTTCCCTTTACTCATTCAGTGCTGTTTCTAGAATGCTTGCTATACTGGACTATGATTAACTTGTGTGGGATTTATGGGTGATGGCAGTAATAATTTTGAAAAAATAATAATTTCACTTTTGGAAGCCCAGGCATCTTGAATTGTTTGGCCTGGGGACTTATAATAAACGTTCTGTGATTTAATGCTTCAGACATATTAGCACTATCTGTAACAAAGAAATGTTAAAACATTTTATTCTAAGTAGTGTATTAATATTGTGAGTAGAACTAGGAAGATCTTAGCAGAGATGCTGTGAGAAATAAGAGTAGCATCAAAACGTCCATTTTCATTTGCATGCTGGTGATATATTTTTCTCTACTAAATTTAGCATGTTGTATTTCATTAAGTATTATTTCAATGGTTGAATTCGAATGATAGTAGTCTACAGGACTGTCATGCATGTGCTTTTTTTCCAGGATAAAAAACTATTTTTTAAATATTTTTATTATTATTTTATTATCTCATGTAATGGAGGGTGGTGATATTATAGGAGCACCAGCTTATAATATTAAAAATAGGGCTTTCTGTTTCACTCCAGCTTTTGCACATTATCTCTATGAAATACTACAATAACTATTTCTAACATTTTTAACATATTGCATATTTTAGAACATATTTTAGAGAGAGAGAGATAGTCAACACTTGTAATTACATTTCTTTATCTTTTGGAGTCAGTTTTCCTCAGTCTTCCAAACTGTATCCAGATCCGTAAGGCTTATTGAAGTGGAGCTGTCTAACATCCTATAATAATTACATGGACAAGAACTTACAATGTTTTTTGGAATCTGTCTCACAGTTTGTGTATTATTGTGTAATAATTGAAATGAATTCCAAACAAAGGAATTACCTTAGTATATTGCACTATTCCTAGTGATGTGAAACATGGATATTTTCTTTATGACTTTCAAAACATTCTCCCCATAATTTCTTACTCTACTACTTAGCAGAGAAAACCTAATTTTTGCCAAGATAAAGATTATATTAGTTTACTTGCAGCTGACCATTTGTCACCAAACTTGGGGTTTGTCTTTGATTTGTGGAAGAATCTGCTTGTTACGGTCTGCACAACTGTTCCTGAAATAAAACTGAAATCATAATGACATTTGGCTGTAAAATTTACCTTTGCCATCATTTCATAAAATCATTTCATTTCATAAAATTAATCTCTGTTGTTCTTTGAAAGTTAGAAATTAACTTTTCACTCAGGTAAAATTCTGTTAGTT